>BOPN01003595.1:72500-85000 GCA_017312705.2 Penaeus japonicus | reverse complement strand
TTTCCCCTGTCCTCCTCCTCCTACCTCCTCTCCAACCCCCTCCCCCCTTTTGCCTTCCCTCTTTCCCTCTTCCTCTCCACCCCTTCCTCCTTACCCTCTCCCTCTCCACCCCCTCCCCCTTCCCCTCTCCCTATCCTCCCCCTACACACGCCCCCCCCACACACACACACATCCCCACACCATGTCAACGCACCAAAAAAAAAAAAAAAAAAAATCTTAAAAAAAAAAAGCAAGAAGCCTAAAAAAAAGGTGTCGTTATTTAACCATTTGTCGAACCTGACGCATAACGACCGCACTTCGGAAGGTAATAGCAACTTCAAAGAACGACCGAGGCTGGAATAGTTTCGTTATATATCTTGGCGAGCTTTGTTCGTTAGCGGCTAATGCGCATCATTATGGTAATGCGGTTATCATTTTTGCTGGGAAGCGCATGTCCTTTTTGGTATTATTATTATTTTTTATGCAATCCGTTTCCTAATCAACGTTTTTTTGTGGGGGGGGGGATAGAAGCGCATGTCCTTTTTGGTATTATTTTTTTTTTATGCAATCCGTTTCCTAATCAACGTTTTTTTTTTTTTTTTTTTTTTTTGGGGGGGGGTAGGAAAAAGTGGGTGGATTTGATTTGAAATGAGGGAGAGGGAGAGGATAAGGGAAAAGGGAAAGGGAAAGGGAGAGAGAGTGAGAGAGGAGAAGAGGAGGGAGAAGGCAAGGAAAAAGAAAGGGAAAAGGAGAGAGAAAGAGAGTATGAGAAGGAGAGGGCGAGGGAGAGAGAGAGAGAAAGGGAGAAGGATAAGGACAGAGAGAGAGAGAAAGAAAGAAAAGAAAAGAAAAGAAAAGAAAAGAAAAGAAAAGAAAAGAAAAGAGAGAATGAGAAACAAAGAGAAAAAGAGAAAAAGAAAGAAAGAAAAAATAGAGAAACAAAATTTAAAAAGAAGATAGAAAAGAAGATAGAGATGAGACAGCTCTCTTGGCATTGCTCGCACACAAGTAACGCAACAACGACACTCATTATTTTCCCATTAAGTGCACCAAGTGGACCCCCTTCCCCCTTCCTCCTTCCCCCCTCCCCCCTCCGCCCTCCCCCCATCCTCCATCCCTTTCTCTTCCACATCCTTTCACGACGCTTCGCTCACGCCTTCAGAGGGGAAAAAAGAGAAATTGAAAAATAAGGCGAGGATAGAAACTAAATATAGGAAATATAATTTTTTGTCTATTTTATTTATTTATTTATTATTATTTTTTTTTTTTTTTTATTAATTTTTGAAAGCGCTCGTGACTGCGTTGAGGTGATTGCAGTGCGATGTGCTTGGAGTGATGTGGGGTTGTTTTTGTTTTTATTTTTAAGGTGGGTGCTTGGTAGAGGGGCGCGAGAGGGGGGGGGGGTGTCGTGGATTATGTGACTGTGTTTTCTTTTTTTTCTTATTTGTGTGTGTTTTACTTATGGATGTGTGTGTGTGTGTGCATTTTGCTCGTTTGTCTGTCTCTGTATATCTGTACTTTTCCTTTTCTCTTTCACCCCACCTCCTCCTTCTCTTCGGCTTCCTTGCCCTCATGCTCTTCTTGTTCCTTCTCCTCCTTTCCTCTTTATTTTTTTCTCCTCCTCCTTTCCCATTTCTTCCCCCACCTCCACCCCCTCCCCATCTTAACCTCTTCACCCCCTCCTCCATTACCTCCCCCACATTTCCCTCTCCAACCTATCCCTCCTCCCCTCCCCTCCCCTCCCCCTCACCAACCTACCCCCTCCTACCCCTCCCATCCACACCACTCCCCACCCCTTCCCTTCCCTTCCCTCCCCCTCCCCTCCACAACCCCACCCATCTCCCTCCCCACCCCTCCACCCCTCCACCTCCCCATCCCTCCCCTCCCCCACCCATCCAACCCCTCCCATCCCCCACCCTCCAAACCCTCTCCCACCCATCCAACCCCCTCCCATCCACCCATCCAAACCCCCTCCACCACCACCCCCACCCCAACCCTCGCGCCGAAGGTTTTTGAAGTGCTCCACGAACGCGTGTCCCTAATCGCCTTGCAGCGGCTTTTCAACACAGTCACACGATAAGGAACTGGATTCGCCATTCGCCCCGAGGGATTAGGGAGGCGGAGGAGACAGCAGGCACCGTGGCTAAGCTCTCACGGGCGCCGCCGCTAGCTTCTGACGAAAGGCGGGGCGGGGCCGCTTGCGAGCACGGATTGAGAATGATATACGCCCCCCTTTTTTTTTTGTATTTTTTTTTTAAGTCTTTTCCATTAAGACTTGTCTTTTTCTGATTGGTCGGCTATTTTTTTTCGTATGTCTGTTTTCTTCCTCTTCATCTTATTCTGTCGTGTTTTTATTTTTTTTTATTATCATTGCTGTTATTGTTATTTTTATTATTATTGTTGTTGTTGTTTTGTTGTTTTTTATGTGGTTGTTGCTGTTTTTTTAATTATGATCATAATCATAATTTGTGATCAATATTATTATTAAGGGGATATAAACGAGACTGAATATTCTTACAAAACAAGAGATTATTCAATCTCATTTATATCCCTTCCCTTTTATCACAATGAACTCAATCCATTGCTATCATTATAATTACATTTCCTACAAACAACCGATCTCACCATAACATAAGCACCGCATATGTATCTGCTTCTCTCTATGTGCTTCTACATGTTTCCATCCATATAGGCCTATATATGCATGAATATTACTCCACAAGTACCTCGACTGTACCTGCGTGTGTGTGTCACCCGACCGCGGATATAGGCCTGTGGTCATTACTCGGCCGACTTTCCTAAACGCGAGGAAAACCGCTGTTCTTAATGACACCCTCATTTGCATATCCGTGTGACGTTATCGTGACGGGATGTTTTTTTTAACGTAATGCGTAGTAAAGTCGAGAAGAAAGTGTGTTTTTTAGTTTGTTTGTTATTGTTTGTTGTCATTATTATTATTATTGTTATTATCTTTATTATTTTTATTATCTTTATTATTACTTTATTATTATTATTATCATTATTATTATTATTATAATTATTAGTATTAATATTATATTATTATTATCATTACAATTACTATTACTATTATTATTATCATCATCATCATTATCATTATTATTATCTAAGAGAGAGAGTGAGTGAGTGAGTGAGTGAGTGAGTGAGTGAGTGAGTGAATGAGTGAGTGAGTAAGTGAGTGAGAGAGAGATACAGCCTTCATCATGACTCCAGATGCACCTTACCCTAACCCCCCCCCCCTTCCCCCCGCAGAGCGCACGTGGAGGCCGGCGGCGGCGCCTGGTGTCCCCGGGACATGGTGTACCACGAGGGCAAGGAGTTCCTGGAGGTGAACCTGGGCGGCCTGCACGTGGTGGCCAAGGTGGAGGTGCAGGGGCGCTTCGGCAACGGCCAAGGGCGCGAGTTCGCCCGCCAGTACAAGCTGCAGTTCTGGCGACCCGGACTCGCGCACTGGGTCACCTACAGGGACGGCCGCGGGGAGGAGGTGAGGCTGCGTCCGTACTGCTCTTCTTCTTCTTCTTCTTCCTTTTCTCCTTTTTCTTTCTTCTCATCCTCAATGCCCTTGTCCTTGTCCTTCTCCTTCTTCTTCCTTTTCTCTTTCTTCTCATTCTCAATGTCCTTGTCCTTCTTCTTCTTCTTCCTTTTCTCTTCTTCTCAGTTTCATTGCCCTTATCCTTGTCCTTCTCCTTCTTCTTCCTTTTCTCCTTCTTCTCATGCTCAGTGTCCTTGTCCTTCTTCTTCTTCTTCCTTTTCTCTTCTTCTCAGTCTCATTGCCCTTATCCTTGTCCTTCTCCTTCTTCTTCCTTTTCTCTTCTTCTCAGTCTCATTGCCCTTATCCTTGTCCTTCTCCTTCTTCTTCCTTTTCTCTTGTTCTCATTCTCAATGCCCTTGGCCTTGTCCTTCTCCTTCTTCCTTTTCTCTTCTTCTCATTCTCAATGCCCTTGTCCTTCTCCTTCTCCTTATTTTTTTTCTTCTACCACTTCATCTTCTCCCGCTCCTTCTCCTTCTTTTCCTTCACCTTTTCCTTCTTCTGTAATTGGGTCCCTTAAAATACTAGACGAGGCGGTATATCTTCTTTTTCTTCTTTTTCCTCTTCCTCTTCTTCCTTTACTTCTACCTTTCCTATCGGATCTCCCCAAAGGACTCGGCGAGGAAGTAATTCGCCATCCTCTCTTTCCTCTTCTCCTCTTCCTCTTTCTTTTCCTTCCCCTCCTTCCGTCGGGTCCCTCGGAGAGGCAAAGCGGCGGCCCGACGGAGAACCTTTCAGCTTGCGCTTCCATCATCATTTTAACTCCTCCTGATTTTTTTTTTTATATAAAGTTTTGGATCAATATCTGTTTTGTGACGAAGGCCGCGTTTATAGGCCTAAGCTAGCGCGTCTTCGGCGGAAAACTTCACGGAGCGCGGGATCGGCCGAACAAACACGATAGCAGAAGAATTTCTCTTTTGTTCTTCGATTGCTCGCCCTTCCCCCTCTGTTCCCCCTCTTCATCACCCCCTCACCACCCCCTTCTCTCTCTCCCGCAGCTCCTGGAGGGCAACACGAACACGTACCTCGCCCAGTCGTCGCAGCTGACGCCGCCCATCGTGGCGGCGCGCGTGCGCTTCGTGCCGTACAGCGACCACCCGCGCACCGTCTGCATGCGCGTCGAGGTCTACGGCTGCCCCTACACAGGTGGGTCCGGAGGGGGCGTTGCGAGCGCACTGTTTCACTGGGATTATGACTTACTTCAACATGACTGTGATTATGACTTCAACGGTTAGTGAGAAAGGCTAACACGCTTCCGCTTCCTCCTCAGACGGGCTGCTGTCGTACTCCATGCCCGACGGCGACCCGCGCGGCGGCGACGGCGCGCTGCGCGACCTGACCTACGACGGCGCGCGCAAGGACGGCTGGCTGTCGGGCGGCCTCGGCCAGCTCACCGACGGCGAGACCGGACACACCAACTTCCGCGTCGACGCCCTCGGAATAGGAAGAGGTAAAGGGAACCGTCTAAGATGTTTGATGATCGTAATCGTGAATAGAGGAACAAAGTCATGAGGATGACATAATTCTGGATAGAAAGTGACCGTTATTTTCTCTTCTCCTTCCAGGCTACGAGTGGATCGGCTGGAAGAACGACACGCGGCAGACGCGGCCCGTGGAGATCACCTTCGAGTTCGACGCCGTCAGGAACTTCTCCGCCCTCCACATCTACACCAACAACTTCTTCACCAAGGACACGCAGGTGAGCGCCCACGCCCATACGGCGCCGCCTCTCGACTGAGCGCCGAGTTCCCGATTCTTGTCAGTTGTCTCCTTTTGCTCTTCTCTCCTTCGCCTTTCTTTGCCTCCTGCTTCATCGTCTCCCCTCCGCTCCTCCCGCAGGTGTTCTCGCACGCGCGTGTGCTCTTCAGCGCGGGCGGCGAGCACTTCCCGGAGGCGCGCGCCGTCGACTACGAGTACGTGGTGGACCGAATCTTCGAGAACGCGCGCAACGTCACCATCCGCCTCCACAACGCCGCCGCGAAGTACGTCAAGCTGCAGCTCTTCTTCGCGCTGCGCTGGATCATGATCTCCGAGGTCGCCTTCGACTCCGGTGAGTTATTCCCCTGTTTCGCTGTTGCCAGTCTACCTTTATCGTGATGTCTGGTTGAGGTTTTTGATTCTCTTTTTACTCCTTCTTTCTTACCGCGGCTCTGACGTCACTGGTTACTCATTTCCCCTTTCTCTCTCCGACAGTTCCGTGCCGGTGCAACATGACGCCCGAGGAGCCGCCGACGCCCCCGCCCACGACGCGCGCGGAGGACGAGGGGGCGGTGAAGGCGCGCGCGCCAATCGTGCCGGCCCAGAGCACGTCGTCGCTGCTGCTGCTCGTCGGCCTCGTCGTGTTGGGCGCCGTCTTCGTCATGATCCCCATCGCTCTCGGCGTCCTCTACTACCGCACGCGGCTGGCCCGGAAGACCAAGAAGAAGTCGCCGGGGTCCGAGAACGGCGTCGACGCCAAGAAGGTGTCCATGAAGATGAAGGACCTGCACATCAACGTGAACCTGACGCCCATGACCAACGGCTACTCGCGCGCCAAGGGCAAGCTCTACGGCCAGGTGGCGCTGGAGGAGGAGGCGGCCGCCATGTACCAGGAGCCCTTCAAGGGCCCCGTCCACAACCCCGGCTACCACACGCTCGGCCACTCGGCCTCGGCCTCCGAGACGCCGCTCAAGTGCCCGCTGCCGCTCGACACCGACGACTCCGTGGACTACGCCGTGCCCGACGTCAACATGACGCCGCCGCCGCCCTTCTCCGAGGTGTACTCGCCGCCGCCGCCCGTGCCGCTCACGCGCCCGCCCTCCACGCTGCCCACGGTACGCTCGACGCAACGGGACGGCGGCTTGGCACCGCCCATCCCGCCCATCCCGCCCCCACCCAAGCAAGATTACTACACCGCCCCTCACATGTGCCAGTCCTCCGTCATCCAGGGCGTCACCGGGACCGTGATCTACGCCGCCGCCGACGCGACCAACCTGGCGAAGGAGCGCTCCGTGCCCGAAGTGCCCAGGAGCCACATCCGCGTCTTGGAGACGCTCGGCGAGGGAGTGTTTGGCGTCGTCCAGCTCTGCGAGGTCAAGTGCCCTCCCGGCCTGGGGTCAAGGAAGGTTGCGGTCAAGTGCCTCAAACTCGGAGCGAGCGAAGAGACGAAGGAGGACTTCAGGCAGGAATCTAGGATACTGAGTCGGATCGACGACCCTAATATTGTCCGCTTGCTCGGAATCGTGAGCAGCTCGGAGCCCCTGTGCATGCTCCTCGAGTACATGGACTACGGCGACCTCTACCAGTTCCTCCGCAGGCACGTCGCCGAAGGGATCGCCGCGCCCGTGGCAGCTCGGAACCACATGGAGCCTCGCGTCCTGAGCTACGGCGCCCTCGTCTACATCGCCTCCCAGGTCGCCTCCGGCATGAAGCACCTCGAGAGCCTGAGCTTCGTGCACCGCGACCTGGCGACGCGCAACTGCCTGGTGGGCAGCGGCCTCTGCGTCAAGATCTCCGACTTCGGCATGAGTCGCCCCGTGTACTCCAGCGACTACTACCGCCTCAACGACTCGCGCGCGCTGCTGCCGATCCGCTGGATGGCGTGGGAGGCCATCCTGCAGGGCCGCTTCTCCACCAAGAGCGACGTGTGGGCCTTCGGCGTGACGCTGTGGGAGATCCTGACGATGGCGCGGCAGCAGCCCTACGACGAGCTCAGCGACGACGGCGTGCTGGAGAACGTGTCCCACTGTTACCATGGCGACGGCTCCGGCATGATGCTGCTGCCGCATCCGCCGCTGTGCCCGCGCGAGATGTACGACATGATGGCCGCCTGCTGGAGGCCCAACCCCCGCCAGCGGCCGCCCTTCTGGGAGATCCTCATGTTCCTCCAGCGGAAGAACCTCGGGTACACGCTGGACTACGTTGATTAAAGAACGCATCATGAACACGTGACGCCCTTACTTGTCTCGGGTAAAGTGAGCGACGACGGGTCCCGCCCACAGGAAAGGCGGAGAACGGGCATATCAATTGAAGGGCCGTCTAGAACCTCATCTAGAACGAATGCTAACTTCAGAGAAGTTTTCCTAAAGAGACAGATAGTGCCCATGCCTTCTAAGACTTCTATCGTGGTTTACCCTGAAGTCTTCTTACTCTGTGGAAAACGATCGTTGAAATATGACCTTGATCTCATTCCCACGGCAGCATCAAAGTGATACACACGTGAAAGTGTAATCTTTTTAAATGCAAATCTTATGCGAAGGAATGGAAATCCATGTTGACACTAAGCGATACTCTCGTAGATTGAAATGCAAATATGGACATATATTCACCGAGATAAGGAATAGCTGCCGATGGACCGTAGAGGATCGAAGAACACGTATAAGGTGTTGGTGAACGTCAAAAGCCTCATCAGTGACGTCTTTGCAGCTTCCCCTTCGAGATCGTGTCAGAGACTTGCAATTGGGTTTTGCAATGTAAGCAACATTCAACCTAATCAATCGTGGGCGTGAGACCGAGAAGGGACGAAATAATCCCGATGTATATAGTTGTGTAAAATTCTGTATATGTAGTTGATATGTACATAATTGTGAAATACAAATCAAAAAGGCCTTTGTAGTGGACAGCACTGCGTGTGTAGGAAACCCAACTAGGTGACAAACCCAGTAAATTCCTTTATATTGTAAAAAAAAAACATGTGGCGTTCTTTTACAAGTTGTAACTATCCACCATATTTATGAAATACTGAGTGTATTCTTGGAAATATGTAGATATATAAACTAGTCTCCTTAACAAGCTAAAGATGATTTGAATGAAGATTTTTGCCTTCATCGTATGGGCTCCAATAAGAAAGTGCTGTTATGAATATCGACCTCAGTTCGATGATGACGTCATGATGATATAACATGATATAACGTAAACAGAGGCAAATCCTGCCTTGAATTATACCACATACTATCTTCCCCCGACGCCACAATAGTTACTTTTTTGTATGTTTGTCTTAATTAAGAATGTCCCCTTTATGTTACAGATAAAACGCTTTTTTTAGTGTGTGTGATTCCCCGTAGTGTGAAGAAAAGCAAACAACCAAAGTTCGAACGAGAATGACAAGGCATTGTAAGATACCGTTTGTAAGTCATTCATTCATGATATCACTGTCAGTCATTCGTTCATGATATGACGCAAGTACCTTACCTAAGAGAATGGCATTTCATAGGATGATGGTCTATTGTAAGTGACATCCATGATTCTTCCATTTTTCCTGTGTATATTCCACAGGAGAAAATTAACCTGTCTCAGAAAAACAAAAAACAAAAAAACATGTAAAGTCTACACACAGTTTACACAATCTTGGTAGCTCTGTTACCGTCTCTTGTTCTTCGCATTATTGTGAAAATATGTATTGTACATTATTATATATTTATGGTATATATATATATAAATATATTACGTGTGAGTTGCCAGATTCTATTTATTTTTCTCTATGTCTGTACATAAATGATAAGTGGCTGTAGAATGTGATAAAAAAAGATAAACAGAATGAGAGAGAAGAGCCTAAAGCAACATATCAATCATGTTTTCCGAGAAAACCTTCTATTGATGTATCTGTAAATAAAAGATTTTTTTCTTAGAAACGGAATCTTTTTTTGAATACCAATAATGGACGACCTGATATAAAGGCGAAAAGGCTTTGATCCTTCTAAAAGGCATGAGGGATCGGCGCATGTATGTGTATGCAGGGCCAGGCCTTCGTTTCCTTTTGCGTGTGCCCCCTTTCTCTGTCTCTGTCTCTGTCTCTCTCTCTCTCTCTCTCTCTCTCTCTCTCTCTCTCTCTCTCTCTCTCTCTCTCTCTCTCTCTCTCTCTCTCTCTCTCTCTCTCTGTGAGTTTCTAGAAAGAGTAATATTCAAAGAGAGAGAAAAAGAGTGATAGCTAAATAGATGGAGGGAGAGAGAGAGAGAGGGAGAGAGAGAGAGAGAGAGAGAGAGAGAGAGAGAGAGGGAGAGAGAGAGGGAGAGAAAGAGAGAGAGCAAGATCGAGACCGACCGAGCGAGAGAGAGAGTGAGAGAGAGAGAGCGAGCGAGCGAGAGAGAGAGTGAGAGAGAGAGAGAGCGAGCGAGCAAGAGAGAGAGAGAGCAAGAGCGAGAACGAACGAGAGAGAGAGAGAGTGAGAGAGCGAGCGAGAGAGAGAGAGAGAGAGAGAGAGAGAGAGAGAGAGAGCAAGACCGAGACCGAGAGCGAGCGAGCGAGCAAGCAAGAGAGAGAAAGAGAGCGAGAACGAACGAGAGAGAGTGAGAGAGAGAGCGAGCGAAAGAGCAACGCTCGCATTACCTCCAGCCTGACACATTCCGCGAGGTCGCTCGGCCGGATTCCCTTCCTTGAGATCTTTCCCTTTTTAATCTTTCTTTTGTATTTTTATTTCACGCCTCGACTGAAGTACGTGCGTAGGCTCTCTCTATCTATCTATCTCGCTCTCTCTCTCTCTCTCTCTCTCTCTCTCTCTCTCTCTCTCTCTCTCTCTCTCTCTCTCTCTCTCTCTCTCTCTCTCTCTCTCTCTCTCTCTCTCTCTCTCTCTCTCTCTCCATCTCTCTCTCTCTCTCTCTCTCTCTCTCTCTCTCTCTCTCTCTCTCTCTCTCTCTCTCTCTCTCTCTCTCTCTCTCTCTCTCTCTCTCTCTCTCTCTCTCTCTCTCTCTCTCTCTCTCTCTCTCTCTCTCTCTCTCTGTATATATATATATATATATATATATATATATATGTATATATATATATTTATATATATATATATATATATATATATATATACATATATATATATATATATATATATATATATATATATATATGTGTGTGTGTGTGTGTGTGTCTCTCTCACACACACTCTCTCTCACTCTCTCTCTCTCTCTCTCACTCTCTCTCTCTCTCTCTCTCTCTCTCTCTCTCTCTCTCTCTCTCTCTTCCTCTCTCCCTCCCTCTTTCTTAATCCTGTTTACTCCTTTATCATATCGCCTCCCACCCTCCCCCCTCCCCACCATCCCCTCATCTAGATCGCTTATGTTCCGGATCAGAGAGCAATTTCCACCGGTTTGTGACGATGGAAAGAAGGGAATTATTCATTCCGCATCGAATTTGATTACGTCATTGATGCGTCTTTGTTTACGTGACATTTTTTTTTTCGTAGGGGGTAAGGGTTTGTTATTTTATTATTGTTGTTTTTTTATTGTTATCTTTATTTTTTATTAGTATGGTTATTATTGTCATTAATGTTATTATCATCATCATTACAATCATTTCCATTATTATCAAAATCAATATTGTTATCATAATTATTTTTTATCATCATTATAGTTATCATAACTGTTTTTTATTATCATCATTATCATCATTAGTTACCATTATTATCATCATTTGTTATCATCATTTTCATAATACTTGTTATCATATCCTTTATTCTCATTATCCCTATGATCGCCCTTATCATTGCGCTCCCTTGTCAGATGGCGAGTGAAAAACCGTTATTTATTATTTCCATGCGATCGCTTTCTCAACCTCCCCTCTGTGTCTCCCTCATTCGCATCGCTTCGTTGTTCTCTCTCTCTCTCTCTCTGTATCTCTGTATCTCTCTCTCTCTCTCTCTCTCTCTCTCTCTCTGTATCTCTGTATCTCTCTCTTTCTTCCTGTATCTCTGTATATCTCTTTCTATCTCCTCTCCTCTCTCTCTCTCTCTCTCCCTCTCTCTCTTTCTGTCTCTCTCTCTCTCTCTCTCTCTCTCTTTCTGTCCCCCTCTCTTTTCCTATCTCTCTCTCTCTCTCAGTATCTCGCTCTCTCTTTCTCTTCTCAACAACGGATTTAAAGAAAGAATAATTAGATAAAAGGAGAGCGGAAGAAAAATACATTAGGACACTGAGAGAGAGAGAGAGATGAATAAATATCAGATAAGCAAATTAATAGACGCACCATATATACATATACATATATGTATATGTATATATGTATATATATATACATATATATATATCAATAAATGAACATCAAAGAAGAAACAAGAACAAAAAGAAAAAGAAAAAAAATCAAATAAAGAAACAACAACAAAAAACGGTCGCGTGTCAAAATTCCTTTAAAAAAAGAAGAAAAGAAAACACATCGGAGACACCCCCTCCCTTCCCCTACCCTACCCCCCACCCCGGCCCTCCTTCCCCTCCCCCCACCCCGGCCCTCCTTCCCCTCCCCCCACCCCGGCCCTCCTTCCCCGACCGCATCCAAACCGCAGGTGTTGGAGATGGCGCTGCTTGGTGTGGACACTGACAGCATCGCGACGCGGCTGTGATGTCCCGATCGTCAGCTGTCTTATTCTTTGGTTAGCATTATTGTAGTTATTTACTTATTTATTTTTTATTATTTATTTATTTATTTTTATTATTTATTTAATTATTTATTTATTTTTTTTTTTTTTTTTAGTAAAGAGACTTCGAGACTGAGGGAAAGTGAGAGATAATTTGGTTATTTGAGATGAATGAAGATGTTATTATTTTGTGATGCTGAAAGATAAGAGAAGATGGTAATGGCTTAAGATAACAGAATATCGATGTATCTTAAAGACAAAAGAAGTGTTTTGACGAAAAGTTTCTTCAGTAATACAAAATAATAATGAGAATGATATAAAATGATACGAAACACACGCACACAGACACACACACACACACACACACACACAAAGTTCTATGACCATGATAAAATTGTATAACGAATAAGAGGACAAAGCAAACATATTATTCTAAAGAAATGAAAAATTATCACACTATAATTATGCACATACTCGCAACCCTAAACAATAATTTCAGCATGCAAGTTGAAATATAAATAAAAGTAATCATACTCATCATTTATCATATATACACACTACCACAACCCTACCATAACACAGCTCGCAAATCACTCTAGATTATATTTAATAGACCAAGTACCTGTTAATAACCCAACTAAATACATAATCACCAACAGGAT
>BOPN01003595.1:47500-52500 GCA_017312705.2 Penaeus japonicus | reverse complement strand
CTCTACCCACAACCCATACAACCAGATAACATATCATGAAACCGAGACAAACAAGAGTAAAAAAAATAGACGAAAAAAAAGAGAAAACGAAAGGGGAGAAAGAGAAAAAAAAGTCGGAGAATCTGACGGATGAGACGAGTGAAAAAAGGGAGAGAGAGAGAGAGAGAGAGAGAGAGAGAGAGAGAGAGAGAGAGAGAGAGAGAGAGAGAGAGAGAGAGAGAGAGAGAGAGAGAGAGAGAGACAGATGAATAAAGAAAACCAGAGAGAAATAGAGGGACAGAATAAGAAAAACCTAGACAGAGTGGAAAAGAAACACAAAGAGAGAAAGACATAAAAGAGAGAGAGAAAGAGAAAGAAAGAGAAAGACATAAAAGAGAGAGAGAAAGAAAGAAGAGAGAGAGAGAAAGAAAGAAAGGGAGAAAGAGAAAGACTTAAAAAGACAGAGAGAGTGAAAGAGATTGAAAGTCAAAGAAAGAGAGAGAAAGAGAGAGAGAGAGAGAGAGAGAGAGAGAGAGAGAGATGAATAAAGAAAACCAAAGAGAAATAGAGACACAGAATAAGAAAAACCTAGACAGAGTGGAAAAGAAACACAAAGAGAGAAAGAGAAAGGAGAGAAAAAGAGAGAGAAAGACATAAAGCAGAAAGAAAGAAAGAAAAAAAAGAAAGAAAAAGACATAAAAAGACAGAGAGAAAGAGAAAGAGATTTAAAGTCAAAGAATGAGAAAGAAAGAACGAGAAAGAGAGAAAGAGAGAGGGGGAGAGGGGGGAGGAAACAGAAGACCCAGCCAAGGGTACCAGCAGAGGCAGTAGACACACAAGGTCTCGAGTTACCTTCCCAACCGATGTTCGAGATCAGTCAAGCGAACCGCTGGCTGCTTCCCTTGCGAGGGGAGGCGATTGAGGGCCGTGGAGAGAGGGGAGAGAGAGAGAGAGAGAGGGGGAGAGAGAGAGAGAGAGAGAGAGAGAGAGAGAGAGAGAGAGAGAGAGAGAGAGAGAGAGAGAGAGGGAAGGGGGGAGGGGAGAAGGGGGAAGGGGGAAGGGGGAAGGGGGAAGGGGGAAGGGGGAAGGGAGAGGAGGGGAGGAAAGGGTAGAGGAGGGAAAGGGAAGGGAGAGGGAAGAGAAGGGAAAGAAAGGAGAGAGAAGGGAAAGAAAGGGGAGAGGAAGGGAGAGGGTTGAAGAATGGGAGAGGGAGGGAATGAGAAAGTAGAGTGGGAAGGTAGGGGCTGGGTGGAGGGGAAGAAAGGGGATGGGAAGGGGTGGGGAATGAATGGGGAGAGGAGTAGGAGAGGAGGGGAAACAAGAAAGTAGAGTGTGGGGAAAGCAAGGGAGAGGAGAGGATGGGGGAAAGGAGAGGGGAGATGAGAGTATAGAGAGAGAGGAAAGGAAGGAAGGGAGGGAGTGGAGAGGAGAGAAAGACGAGACTAGGGATGGGAAGGGGAGGAGCGTTAATGAGAGGGAACTGGAAAAGAGGGAAGAATAAGAAGAGGACAAATGAGAGAGAGATAAGAGAGGGAAGGAATGAGAAATGGAGCAGATGAGTGAAAGGGGGGGAGTGGGGAGATAGGGGGAGGGAGAGGGAAATAGAATATGGAGTGAAAGGGGCGAGGGAAATTAAGTGATAGTGTAGGAGATGAAGAGAGAGGAGAAGGAAAAGGAGGAGGGAAGACAGATGGAAAGAGGGAAAACGAAAGAAAAGAAAAGGGGAGAAAGGGAAGAAGAAGAAAACTAAAAGGACAAAAGTAGGAAGGAGAAAGGAAAGAAAGAGAGAACGAAGAGGAAGAAAGGAATAAGAGAGAAGAGGGAATAAGAGGGAAGTGAAGTAAGGAAGAAGGGGAGAGGGAAAATAGGTAATAATATAAAAAAAGAGAAAAATGGAAAAGAGGAACAGATAACAATAGAGAAACAAATAAAAGAAAGAGAAATAGAAAAAAAGAGAATAAATGATAAAAATAGATAAAAAGAGTAGGAGAAGAGAGAGACGGGGTGAAAAAAAGAGAAGATGGAATAAAAAAAAAATTGGAAGAAGAGGAAATGAATGAAGAAAAGGGTGATGAGGGAAAGCGAAAGGAATATAAGAAAGAAGAATTAGAAAAAAAAGATGAAAGAGGAAAGGAAGAAGAAGAAGCAGCCAAAAAAAGAGGCAGCCTCGAAATGAGAATCAATATCCGGCCGACAGCCAGAGTTCCCTCCTCCCTCATCCGGCCGACAGCCAGAGTTCCCTCCTCCCTCATCCGGCCGACAGCCAGAGTTCCCTCCTCCCTTATCCGACAGCCAGAGTTCCCTCCTCCCTCATCCGACAGCCAGAGTTCCCTCCTCCCTCATCCGACAGCCAGAGTTCCCTCCTCCCTCATCCGACAGCCAGAGTTCCCTCCTCCCTCATCCGACAGCCAGAGTTCCCTCCTCCCTCATCCGACAGCCAGAGTTCCCTCCTCCCTCATCCGACAGCCAGAGTTCCCTCCTCCCTCATCCGACAGCCAGAGTTCCCTCCTCCCTCATCCGACAGCCAGAGTTCCCTCCTCCCTCATCCGACAGCCAGAGTTCCCTCCTCCCTCATCCGACAGCCAGAGTTCCCTCCTCCCTCATCCGACAGCCAGAGTTCCCTCCTCCCTCATCCGACAGCCAGAGTTCCCTCCTCCCTCATCCGACAGCCAGAGTTCCCTCCTCCCTCATCCGACAGCCAGAGTTCCCTCCTCCCTCATCCGACAGCCAGAGTTCCCTCCTCCCTCATCCGACAGCCAGAGTTCCCTCCTCCCTCATCCGACAGCCAGAGTTCCCTCCTCCCTCATCCGACAGCCAGAGTTCCCTCCTCCCTCATCCGACAGCCAGAGTTCCCTCCTCCCTCATCCGACAGCCAGAGTTCCCTCCTCCCTCATCCGACAGCCAGAGTTCCCTCCTCCCTCATCCGACAGCCAGAGTTCCCTCCTCCCTCATCCGACAGCCAGAGTTCCCTCCTCCCTCATCCGACAGCCAGAGTTCCCTCCTCCCTCATCCGACAGCCAGAGTTCCCTCCTCCCTCATCCGACAGCCAGAGTTCCCTCCTCCCTCATCCGACAGCCAGAGTTCCCTCCTCCCTCATCCGACAGCCAGAGTTCCCTCCTCCCTCATCCGACAGCCAGAGTTCCCTCCTCCCTCATCCGACAGCCAGAGTTCCCTCCTCCCTCATCCGACAGCCAGAGTTCCCTCCTCCCTCATCCGACAGCCAGAGTTCCCTCCTCCCTCATCCGACAGCCAGAGTTCCCTCCTCCCTCATCCGACAGCCAGAGTTCCCTCCTCCCTCATCCGACAGCCAGAGTTCCCTCCTCCCTCATCCGACAGCCAGAGTTCCCTCCTCCCTCATCCGACAGCCAGAGTTCCCTCCTCCCTCATCCGACAGCCAGAGTTCCCTCCTCCCTCATCCGACAGCCAGAGTTCCCTCCTCCCTCATCCGACAGCCAGAGTTCCCTCCTCCCTCATCCGACAGCCAGAGTTCCCTCCTCCCTCATCCGACAGCCAGAGTTCCCTCCTCCCTCATCCGACAGCCAGAGTTCCCTCCTCCCTCATCCGACAGCCAGAGTTCCCTCCTCCCTCATCCGACAGCCAGAGTTCCCTCCTCCCTCATCCGACAGCCAGAGTTCCCTCCTCCCTCATCCGACAGCCAGAGTTCCCTCCTCCCTCATCCGACAGCCAGAGTTCCCTCCTCCCTCATCCGACAGCCAGAGTTCCCTCCTCCCTCATCCGACAGCCAGAGTTCCCTCCTCCCTCATCCGACAGCCAGAGTTCCCTCCTCCCTCATCCGACAGCCAGAGTTCCCTCCTCCCTCATCCGACAGCCAGAGTTCCCTCCTCCCTCATCCGACAGCCAGAGTTCCCTCCTCCCTCATCCGACAGCCAGAGTTCCCTCCTCCCTCATCCGACAGCCAGAGTTCCCTCCTCCCTCATCCGACAGCCAGAGTTCCCTCCTCCCTCATCCGACAGCCAGAGTTCCCTCCTCCCTCATCCGACAGCCAGAGTTCCCTCCTCCCTCATCCGACAGCCAGAGTTCCCTCCTCCCTCATCCGACAGCCAGAGTTCCCTCCTCCCTCATCCGACAGCCAGAGTTCCCTCCTCCCTCATCCGACAGCCAGAGTTCCCTCCTCCCTCATCCGGCCGACAGCCAGAGTTCCCTCCTCCCTCATCCGACAGCCAGAGTTCCCTCCTCCCTCATCCGGCCGACAGCCAGAGTTCCCTCCTCCCTTATCCGACAGCCAGAGTTCCCTCCTCCCTCATCCGACAGCCAGAGTTCCCTCCTCCCTCATCCGACAGCCAGAGTTCCCTCCTCCCTCATCCGAC
The DNA here is from genome assembly GCA_017312705.2 of Penaeus japonicus. Lineage (NCBI taxonomy): Eukaryota > Metazoa > Arthropoda > Malacostraca > Decapoda > Penaeidae > Penaeus > Penaeus japonicus. The sequence goes on along the minus strand of BOPN01003595.1, from coordinate 48,193 downwards.
AGCCAGAGTTCCTCCTCATCCGGCCGAGCCGAGTTCCTCCTCCTCATCCGGCCGACAGCCAGAGTTCCTCCTCATCCGGCCGACAGCCAGAGTTCCTCTCCCTCATCCGGCCGACAGCCAGAGTTCCCTCCTCCCTCATCCGGCCGACAGCCAGAGTTCCCTCCTCCCTCATCCGGCCGACAGCCAGAGTTCCCTCCTCCCTCATCCGGCCGACAGCCAGAGTTCCCTCCTCCCTCATCCGGCCGACAGCCAGAGTTCCCTCCTCCCTCATCCGGCCGACAGCCAGAGTCCCCTCCTCCCTCATCCGACAGCCAGAGTTCCCTCCTCCCTCATCCACACCACGGCCAGAGTTCCACCTCTCATCATCACCCGGCACCGGCAGACAGAGTTCTCCTCCTCGCTCGTCCGCCTGCAGCGTCTCCGCCCCGTGTAAGGGGCTCCATAACGGAGGCTGAGACACCGAGGGCATTACGGGGCCGAAGGGAAGGGGGGAATGGAAGGGGGGAAGGGGTGTAGAACCCCCCCCCAAAAGTTTGGAAAATACATAGAGAAGAATAGGAGAAGAAGAAAAAGAAGAAGAAATGACCGATTCTAGAGAGAGATGAGAGATCCTCCCCCCCCCCCCACACACACACACACATTTTCCCTCCCCCTCCCCTCCCCCCATCCTCCTCCTCCCTCCCCTCCTCCCTC
>BOPN01003595.1:35000-37500 GCA_017312705.2 Penaeus japonicus | reverse complement strand
TTTCCATGGCAACGGATACTATAGTCGTTCTATTTCTTTCTTTTTTTTCTTCTTCATTGTTATCATCATATGCTTCTGCTTTATCTTTATATTCTTCTCCTTCTCCTTCTTCTTCATCATCTTCTGTTTCTTATTCATTATATCATTATTATCACCAACATCATCATCATCACCATAATCATCAACATCATCACACCTAACACCACCATTATCATCTATTTTTCTTCTTTATATTTATCATCACCATCATCATCATCATCGCCATCATCACTTCACCATAATCTTCTCCTTCCTTTTTTTATCTTCTTCCATCCCTCCTATTCTTCCTTTACTACCCCCCCTCCCCCTTCCTTCCCATCTCTGCAGCACTTACCCCCCTCCCCCTCACCTACCCCACCACACCCCCACCCCCATCACCCCGAAAGTAGATAAGCCCCCTCACCCATCCCCACCCCACCCCCTCCTTCATTCACAAGTACGAAACACATCGTACCATATTGTACCATCAGCGAGGTGCAAAAGGTACCACAAAGCTAATCGAAATCACAACTCAGGTCAGACGAGGTCACGAGCCTCATGCGGCGAGAGTGAAACGTGACCTGATTGGCTTGATGCCCACCCGGGGAGAGGGGTGGGAGTGGGGGGGGGGGGAAGGGGGGAGAGGAAGAGGGGAAGGAGGAGGAAAAGGAGTAGGTGGTGGAGGAAGGGGAGTAGATGGTGGAGGGAGAGATGGAGGTAGGGAGGGAAGAAGTGAGGGAGAGAGGGAATGAGGGAATGAGGGAGGGGGAGATTGAGGGAAAGAGAGAGAAGGAGGGAAGGTGATAGTGAGGGAGGAGAGGGAGGGAGGGAGAGAGGAAAGCTAGGAGGAGGAGGGAGAGGAAGAGGAGAGAAAGAGAAAGGATAGAATATTAAAGAGTAGAGAAGGGAAGAGGAGGAGGAGGGAGGGATGGGTAAGAGGGATAGGTTGAAGGAGGAGGGAGGCAGGTTGGCAGAGGAAGAGGAGTAGGAGGAAGAAGAAAAAGAAGAAGAAGAAGGGGAGGAGGAGAAAGACGACGAGGAAGATGATGAGGAGAATGAAGAGGAGGAGGAGGAGGAGGAGGAAGAAGAAGAAGAAGAAGAGGAGAAGGAGAAGGACGACGTGAAAGAGGAGGAGGAAATTGAAGATGAGGAGGAAGAGAAAGAAGACTTGGGGAATGAGATGGAGGGAGAGGGGGATAAAAACGATAGATTAAAGAAAAAGAAGAGACAACAAGAAAAAATAAAACACGGAAATACAAAATAAAAACATGGCGCTAAAAAAGTGAAATTATAAGGAAAAATAAAGCGAAAAGAGAGAGAGAGGGAAAAAATAACAACGGCAGCAATGTATAAGAAAATAAATAACGATGAAGATAGGATAATGTAAACAAAATTAATAAATTAATACACTTGACGGTAAACAAGTAAATTAAAGAAAAAATAAAGAATATAAAATATAAGACATGAAACATATATGACGAGTGAAATATAATATAAATCAAACAACAAATAAACAACAAACAGATAAATAAAAAGAGATAACTGCATTTAAAGCAATAATAAAAACACACATACAAATACACAAGATAACATTATAAATAAAAGTCCGTTGGTAGTAAAAGTAGAATAAAAAGAATGAAGCCAAAATAAGCCTAAAGAATGGGGTGAAAGAGAGAACAAGAGAGAAAAATGAGATAGATAAGAGGAGACAAGGAAATATGGAGAAAGACGAATCAAGGAAGTAAGAAGAGAAGAAAGAAGAGAAGGGAAAAGAGGAGGTGGGATAGGAGGGAGATTACGAGAAGGAGAAGAGGAGAAGGAAAAAGAGAAGAGGAGGAGGAATAGAAGAAAAAGGAAGAGAGGAAGAAAATAAGGAAGAGTAAAAGAAGAGATATAGAGGAGCAGGTGGATGAGGAAGAGGAGGAGGAAGAGGAAGCAGAGGAAGACACAGAAGAAGAGGAAGAAGAAAAGAACGACAGAAGACAGAAAAGGAGTAAGAAGACGATGAATCAAAGAAGAGAGAAAGAAAGAGAAAACATGAAGAGGAGAAAGAGGAGTAAGAGGAGGAGGAGGAGGAGAAGAAGACAGACAGAAGAGACTGTCACATGAGCTACCTGTCTAACGGTTAAAAGTGTTACACGAAAAAGACATAAACCAGACTTGTAGACCGCAGAGGATGGATAGGCCTTGTCCCCTCGGTTCTTGAGGGGAGAGGGAGGGGAGGGGAAGAGGGAGGGGAGAGGGGGAGAGGGAGGAAAGGGGAGGAGGGAGAGGGGGGGGGGAGGGGTTAGAGGTGTCCGGACGTCTCAGGTATACGAGATGAGCTGAGGATACCTGCTCGTGCTCGCTCGTAGGAAACGCCAGGCAGAAAATATTCATGTAATCTACGCCTATCTTATTTCCTTATCCCTACCTATCTTTCCGAACGATCAAACTTACTCCCCTTATATATTGTAACGAGAATTATATATATATATATTCA
>BOPN01003595.1:25000-27500 GCA_017312705.2 Penaeus japonicus | reverse complement strand
TCTCTCTCTCTCTCTCTCTCTCTCTCTCTCTCTCTCTCTCTCTCTCTCTCTCTCTCTCTCTGTCTCTCTCTATCTATCTCTCTTCCTATCGAAGTTGAATTTTTGAGTCTTCGTTTTTTAATGTTTTCCCAAGAAAGGAAATCCCAAAGATAGAACTTTATGCCAATTACAGTGTCTCTTTGTGAATTTTGACCGAAAAAAAACGAGAGACACAGAGAGATAAATTAGAAGAGAAGAAGGAGAAATAAGCAAGAGAAAGAAAAAAAAAAAAAAAAAAAAAAAAAAAAAAAAAAAAAAAAAAAAAAAAAAAAAAAAAAAAAAAAAAAAAAAAAAAAAAAAAAAAACAGAATAAATATAAAGCTGATTAAAGCGAGTTTTTCGGCAATGAAAGCGATTAATATGATGGAACAGACGTGGTTCTTTCATCCAGTCAGCAGGATGTACTTTAGGGACCTATTCAGTCGACCATTTGCCCCCCATCCCCTTCCCTCTCCTTCCTTACCCCCTAACGAGAACGGGGATGGGTGGGGGTAAGGAGAGGGTGGGAAGGGGGACTGAAGGAGAAGGGGTGTGAGGGGGTCGTATTGGTCTTACCCCTCCGCTTCCCTTCTCTCCTCCTCTCCTTCCCTCCACCTTCCCCTTCCCTCCTCTCTTTCCTTTCTCTTCTTCTTCCTTTCCTCCTCTTCCCTCCTCCTTCTCCTTTACTCCTCCTCTCCTTCCCTTCTCATTTTCTTCCTTTACTCCTTTCCTTCCCTCCTCCTTCCCCTTCTCTCCTCCTTCTCCTTTCCTCCTCAGCTCTCCTTCCCTTCTCATTTTCTTACTATACTCATCTCCCCTCCTCCCTTTCCTTCCCTCCTCCTTTCTTTCCCTTCTTCTTTTCTTTCCTTCCTCCTCTTCTCTCCACTTTCTTCTTCCCTTCCTCTCCTCCCCTCCTCCCATTCCTTCCTTCTCCTTCTATCCTTCCTTCGTCATTCCATCCCCCTCTCCCCACCTCCTCCTCTCCCACTTCCTCTTCCTCTCTTTCCCTTCTCCTTTTCTTTCATTCCTCGCTCTCTTCCCTCCTCTTCTCCTTCCCTCCTCCTCCACTTACCCCGTTTCCTTCCCTCCTTTTCTCCTTCCCTTCTCCCCACCCCCAACCCCTCATCACTTTCTCTCCGTCTGCTCCCCCTTTCCCTTTTCCCTCTTATCCTTCTCCCACCCGTGGATAGGGAATAAAGGAGAGTTAAGCAGAAGACAGGAAGGATTGAATGGAGGGAAATAAATAGAGCGCTTTGTCAACACGTACCACACACAGAGGTTTGGATCCGCTCTAGGAGGGGGTTTCCGGGTCGGGAAGGGTGAGGGACGAGGTGTAGAAAACGGGAAGTTGAGAGGTATACAGTATAGAAAACGAGAAGACGCACTCGGGATTAGGGAGAAAATGGGAATTTATTTATGGAAGAGGTAATCAATGGAGGGATAATTCATATGTAGGAATTTTGGGTAATTGTTTATTTGGTATATGAAACACATATACAGATTTGTGTAGACATACATAACCACACGAAATACATACATACATACAAAAAAAACAACAAAAAAACATACGTGTTTCTTTATTAAAAGTAATATATACATGCATACAAGCGCTCACACACGCAATCACTACACGAACATTTTAATTCTATATTTTATGCAGTGAGATTCTGATCAGATAATTAATTGCAACTCATTTTCATAATCACGGGAGTCCATGATATCCTTTAAAGATTAAAAAATGCGAATGAAGATATTAAGACAACAAAATATTACAAAAATGTTAACAGAGACACAAAACAGACCTCTATACTCTGGTAGTAAAAATATAATCTTGTAATCTTAAGATCTAATCTCAACAATGCCACAGGAACATTACCATAGTTGAAAATAAATGAATATTGCAAACAATGCCATCAACAGTTGATTTTCACAGGATAAGGGGATACGGACCCATGAAATACCCCGAAAAAAATGGAGTTTCTAATGCACTTCAACTTTCTTAGGTATTTCTTTTATCTTCTCTTGTGATTGTGATACCAACATTACCCTAAAAGACAGCCAGGAAATAAACAAGCATCCCACCTATAACAGCTGATGTTTTAAAGATAAAGGGACTACGGACTCACGTTATAATTAAGAAAGTGAACGCTCCTGAGACACGACAACCCTCTTAATCTATTCCTCCTCCTCTTTCGGCTCGAGACATTAACACCGAAATTACCACCAAGGAAACAAGCAATGGTTATAAAACGAACCCCACTAAGAGATAAGAAAGGAAGAGGAGGGGGGGAGGGGAAGGGGAGGGGAGGAAGACACAGAACCCACGAAATGATTACGAAATTCGGGGTTTCTAAAGACACTTCCTAACGACTTCTTCTGCCGTGTTTCAAGATGGCGTCTCCAGCTGGGAGCTAGCGTCGTGAGCAAATATTCTTAACGGACTCCTGCTGCTTAAGGTTGACTCAGGGTAAGATGTCTTAGA
>BOPN01003595.1:15000-17500 GCA_017312705.2 Penaeus japonicus | reverse complement strand
CAAACACACCGTACACACACACGAATACCCCCCCCCCCCCACCACCACCCCCCCCACCCACCCATAACGAAAACTGCATTCAGACAAACACTTAATAAACATTATCACATCTAAATGACAACTACATAGCCACATAGATTCCCAACTTTCCTGACTGACTTGACGTGAGAACTTAGAAAACTTTGATATATAAGGGAACATAGAATAAGAAAACTTTGATGAATAAAGGAACACAGATCATATTTCCTGTATGATTAGATGTGAAGTTCTGACACAGGTTTCACTTCGCTTCTGCTACGGCTGCTGTGTCAGATGGTGTCAGATTCTTTTAGTGTAGACTGGAGACTTGATTACGCCCCGATACAGTTACAAAGACGGGGGTTAGAGGGGGTGGGGGCGAAAAGGGGGGGAGGGGGCGGGTCGGGGGTATGGTTACAAAGTGATGGGTATCGGATGTCACAGGATCTTGATGTCGAGGCGGTGATCACTTCAGTCTACCCCCTTCGTTTCCCTCCTTCCATGTCCTCCCCCCCCTTCTCCCCTTCCCTCTCTCTCAACTCCCCTCCCCCTTTCCCCGCTCCACTCCCACCCCCCCTTCCCCACTCCTTCGCTTCCCTCCTTCCATGTCCTCCCCCCTCCCCCCTTCTCCCACTCCACTCCCCCCCCCCCCCCCCCCCACACACACACACTCCTTCCGCTTCCCTCCTTCCATGTCCCTCCCCCTCCCCCTTCTCCCACTCCACTCCCCTCCCCCCCACAAACACACTCCTTCGCTTCCTCCTTCCCATGTCCTCCCCCTTCCCCCACTTCCCTCTCTCTCAACTCCCCTTTCACCCCCCCCCCCCACTCCTTCGCTTCCCTCCTTCCATGTCCTCCCCCTTCCCCCCTTCTCCCGCTCCCCTCCCCCTTTCGCCCCCACTCCCCTCATTGGTTTAGCTACTCCCCTCTCTTTTTACCCCCTTTATTATTTCCTATTGTTCTTCTCCCTCTCCTGTCCCCTTCGTTCTCTTCATTGCTTTTCTTTCTTCTTCTCTTATCCTTCTTCCTCTTCTTCTCTTTCTTTTCTATTCTATACTATTCCTATTATTTCTTTCTTACATGCCTTTATCCACTTCCGTTTTTTCAACCGTCTCCATCTCCTTCTCCCTCTTCTCCACCTTCTTTCTTTCCTTGTTCTTCATCTTCTCCTCCCCTTCTTGCTCTTCTCCTTCTCCCTCTTCCTTCTTTGCACTATCTCCTTCTATGTCTCCATGGCCCTTCTCTTCCTTTCCTGCACATCCTACCTTTATCCTTCCTCCTTTTCTCCCCCCCACTCCTCTTCCCCTCCTCTCTTTCCACCCCCTTCCCCTTTCCCTCCCTCCCCTCTTCCCTCCCCCACTCCTCTTCCCTCCCCCTTCCCCTCTCTCCTCTTCTCTCCCCCCACCCCTCTCCCCATCCCCTCTTCCCTCCCCCTTCCCCCCTCCCCTCTTCCCGCCCCCCCTCCCCCTCCCCTCTTCCCTCCACATCTCCCTTTTCTCTTCTCCCCCCTCCCTTCTCCCCTCTCCTTCCCCTTCATCTTTCAAAGGCACACAAGAAGCATCGTATATATTACTGATAATTGGACCTGTTACGATAATCTCATTCTTATTAGATGCATAAACTAACAGCACACAACTTACATAATCACAATATTTAGTTACCTAATATACATACACATTATACTTAAAAAGAAGAAGAAGAAGAAGAAAAAAAAAATAAAAAATTTTCTTCTTTTTTTTTTCTTACATTCCTATACTTTTCTTTTTTTTTTTTTTTTTTACAGCGAAAAAGTGTTAAAGGCTTTATTTACTCTTTAACTCTTTTTCTGTAGGAGTTCAGGACCATTAAATACATTACATTGAGTGAAATTATACGAAAACATTAGGTAAGATTCCCCGCTCATTAAGTGCTAAGCTACAACTAATCCCCTTTTTCAGCTGCCTCTCGCAACGCGCCTTTTATTTGTGTATCAATTAGTCAGCAAAATCTTTTGATGCTCGTATACTTGCTAGTCATTTGCAGTAGCCAAAAGTTTTCAATGCTGCATAGAAGGATTTAGAGTTAAAAGGATGCGCCTTCTCTCTCTCTCTATTTCTGTCTCTCTCTCTCTCTCTCTCTCTCTCTCTCTCTCTCTCTCTCTCTCTCTCTCTCTCTCTCTCTGTCTCTGTCTCTGTCTCTGTCTCTCTGTCTCTCTCTCTCTCTCTCTCTCTCTCTCTGTCTCTGTCTCTGTCTCTGTCTCTCTGTCTCTCTCTCTCTCTCTCTCTCTCTCTCTGTCTCTGTCTCTGTCTCTCTCTCTCTCTCTCCCCCCCCTCTCTCTCTCTCTCTCTCTCTCCCTCTCTCTCTCTTTGCTACAGAGTAACATGTGTCACAATGCGATCTCTGTCGTCTGTTTGTCACTCTGTCTGCCTCTCTATTTGTTCTCTCTGATTATGACGGGCATTATGACAGGTATTTGCAAATTATCACGATTAATTTTGTTTTG
>BOPN01003594.1:105658-108158 GCA_017312705.2 Penaeus japonicus | reverse complement strand
CATCACTATTGCTATCATTATCATTACTATCATTATCACATTGTTACCCTTATATATATATATATATATATATATATATATATATATGTATGTGTATATATATGTATATATATATCTATATTAATTATTCTTCAGATATCTAGTAAGATTCTTTTCTAATTAATCCAAAGAAATAAAACGGATGGAAACCAAGTGAATGAATAATGCATTCATATGAAAAATCTATCCTATTTTTCCGTAAAGGAATATGAAAGAAGAGAAAAGACAAAGCGAAGGATCAAGTGGTAGGAAAAGGAGAGAGAGAGAGAGAGAGAGAGAGAGAGAGAGAGAGAGAGAGAGAGAGAGAGAGAGAGAGAGAGAGAGAGAGAGAGAGAGAGAGAGAGAGAGAGAGAGAGATAGAGAAAGAGAAAAAGAGATAGACAGAGAGATAGAAAGATAGAAACAGAGAATGAAAGAGAAAGAGAGAGAAAAAAGCAAAACAGAAAATCATAGAAGAATAACTAATTGAAAACGAAAACGAAACGAAAACGAAACGAAAAAGAAAAAAAGAAAGAAAAAAAAAAAAGAAATAGAGAAAGTGAGATAAAAGGAATAAAAAGAAACGGCACAAAGAAAAATAAAAGAGAAAGTGAGATAAAACGAATAATAAAAACAACAACACAAAGGAAAATAAAAGAACAAAGCAAACTGAAATCAGAAAAAAAGACGAAAAAAAACAAAACAAAACACACACATACACACACGAGAGAATTGAAAAAAAAAAAAAAAAAAAAAGCGAAGCGAGGCGCACACTCGGTAACAGGTGACAGGTGCATTGATCTCGGAGTGTGATTGGAGTTTGTGTTGTTTGTCGGCTTTGTTTCCTCTCTTCCTCTTTCTCTTCTTATTTCTCACTTATTCGTATTTCCCCTCTTTCTACTCTCTCTCTTCTCTTTCTTCTTATTTTCTCCGTCTTTTTTTTCTCTTGTTTTTTTTTCTCTCCTTCTTTTTCCCTTTCGTTCCTCTTTCCTCTCGTTTTCTCCCTCTCTTTTCTTTCTTTTCTTTTTCTACCTCTCTCTTCTTTCTCTTCTTTTTCTCCCTCTCTCCTCTTTTCCTCTTTTTTTCCTTCTCTCCTCTTTTCCTTCTTTATCTCCCTCTCTTCTCTTTTCCTTCTTTTTTTTCCCTTTCTCCTCTTTGCTATCATTTTCTCTTTCATTGTTTATTTCTCTTTTTCTCCCTCATTCCTCTTTCCTTCTTTTCCCCTTCGTTCCCCTTTCTCCTCGTTTTCTCCTTTACTCCTGTCTCCTCTCTTTCTCCCTAATTCCTCTTTATCCCCTTTTTCTTCCTCATTCCTCTTTCCCGCCTCCCTCTTTAGTCTCTTTGGTCCTGTCCGTCGTCTTTGGTCTTCTTTCCTTTCTCTCTGTTTCTCCTTTGTTTGTCTGTCTGTCACATCTTTCTCCCTTTCTTTATTATTTCTTCTTCTCCTTTCTTTTCCCTTCCCTCTACTCCTTCTTTGTTGTTTGCCTGTCGTCTCTATCTCTATCCCTACTCCTCTTTCCCTCTCCTTTTCCTCTTTCCCTCACATTTCCATTCTCCTTCCCGTTCCTCTTTTATTCCCTTGTTGTGTGTTTCCCTTTCCCTCATCTTCTCCCCTCCCACCTACCTCTTTTCACCCCTTTCTGTTTGTTGTTGTCTGTATCATTTCCTCTCCCTCCCTACACTCTTTCGCCTTCCCTCTCCTCTCCCCTTTTTATTTTCCCTCCCTACCCTCTCTCCCCTTCGTTCTCTTCCCCCCCTCTTCTTTTCTCTCCCTACCCTCTTTCCCTTTCCCTCTCCCCTCCCCTTCTTTTTTCCCTCCCTCCCTTCTTTTCCCTCTCTCCCCTTTCCTCTCCCCTCCCCCTCTTCTTTTCCCTCCCTACCCTTTTTCCCCTTCCATTTCCCCTCCCCCTCTTCTTTTCCCTCCCTACCCTTTTTCCCCTTCCATTTCCCCTCCCCCTCTTCTTTTCCCTCCCTACCCTCTTTCCCCGTCCCTCTCCCCTCCCCTTCTTCTTTTCCCTCCCTACCACCTTTCCCCTTCCCATCCTGTCCTCTAATTTCCTTCTCTTCTCCCCCCACCTACCTCCTTTCCTCTTTCCCTTCCTCGCCCCCCTCTCTTTTCCTCAACCCTTTTCCCCTTCGCGTTTCCCCTCCCCTTTCCCCTTCTCATCCATGACCTTGGTGCCTAGTTGACCTCGGATATATCGATTATTGTGGGTGACAGACAGAGGCTGATGCAAGAAATTATTGACAGGTGAATAGAGGTAGAGAGTGGTATGTTTGTTTGTTTGTTTGTTTGTATGCATGTATGTATGTATGTTTGCTTGTATGTAAGTTTGTATGTATGTATGTATGTATGTATGTATGTATGTATGTATGTATATATGTATGTATGTATGCATGTATGTATGTATCTATGTATGTATGTATGTATGTATGTATGTATGGATATATATTTGTATGTTTTATGTATGTATGTATACAC
>BOPN01003594.1:88158-90658 GCA_017312705.2 Penaeus japonicus | reverse complement strand
ACGCTCACACACACACACACACACACACACACACAACACACACACACACACACACACACACACACACACACATACACACACACATGTAACGTCATGGTTGTGTGTGTGCTTGAGTATGAACTCTCTTGGTAAGAATAAAAAAAAAAAAAAAAAAAAAAAAAAAAAAATCGAAGGAAAACAAGAGGTTAGGTCTATGAAGAAAGTTGCATCTCATATATTAAAAAAATGTTAAACAACACACTCTATCTATATATAAATATTTGTCTATCTATGTATATTTTAATTCAGCTATGTATTTATCTGTCTGTCTGTCTATCTATTATGTCTATCATTATATCGATCTATCTATCTCTCTATATCTATCTATCTATCTATCTATTTCTGTCTATCCATCTTTGTGTCTATCTCTCTTTCAATCAACTTTTTATATCTATCCATTAATGTAGCTATGCATCTAGCAATCTTTCTATCTGTTTTTTATATATATATTTATCAATGTATCTAGTTTCTATCATTTTGCCTATATACCTATCAATCTCTGGTTGCACATACAGTCATAATAAAAAAACAAAAAGAAACGAAAACGAATGATAAAAAGAAAAACAAATTAGAATAAGAAAAAAACTAAGAGTAAAGTATACAAGTATGGAAAAAAATACCTTTATCCTATAATAAACGTTTTTTTTTTTTTTTTTTTTTTTTTTTTTTTTTTTTTGTCTACCTTCAGCAAACACGTGTAGGATATCTATCAGGATCTACACTTCGGTTCCTTTAAGGATCAAAATCCTACAGGAAGACCAGTGAACAGGGTTCCTACACATCCAAATTGAACGTGACAGGAAAGCATAAGGGCGGAGGTTCCTTGTAGATAACTAAAGGATTTTGTCATGAAGAAAATAAATTTTCTTTATGGGTAATAGTATATATATATATTGTTTGATGTGAAAAATAATTATGTTTTGATTGGTAATTACGGGAAGTTACAAGAATTGTTTTCATGAAGCCTAGATAAGAGTAAAGTTAATAAAATCTTTAATACAATAAAAAAGCATAAGGATGTTTTCATTGAAAGGTTCCAAAAATAAATGATATAATAATTCTTAATAAAACTGTTCAAAATAACAATGCCATAGTAAATAACAACAAACATAACAACGGCCAAAAGATCACAAATAACAATCTTACAAACACACACACACACACACAAGACAACAAATACACCAACACAACCTCAATTCAAAAGTAACAACAATAAAATTGACATCTCAACCAAGATAACAAGACAAACAACAACAACAACATCAAAGTCTCCAATAAAGATAACAACCCCCCCCCTCCCCCATAGCAGTATGTGATCAAATGTGACAGGAAAACATAAACTGGAAAGTTCCGTCCATGATAACACTTTGCTCTGAAAAGTCTCTGGTTTGAGTTGAATAAGTGAGTGAATGAAGTCAAGGTTCTCGGTGAATGAATGTGAATAAAAGAAGAGGTGTTGGTCATGAATAATGAATGAATGGATGGGCGGATGGCTGGTTGGATGGATGTATGAATTTGTGGATGAATGAATTAATTAATGGACTCATGGATGAATGAGTAAGTGGACTAATGAATGAATAAGTAAGTGGACAAATAAATGAAAGAATAAATGAGTAGACTAATGAATAAATTAATAAGCGAAATAATGAATAAATGAATCTATAAATGAATAAATAAGTGAATGAGTAAATCAATAAACAAATTCATGAATACATAGCAGAACGAATAAATAAATGAACAAACGGTTAGATGAATAAACCATTAAATGAATGACTGAGTGAATGAATAAACAAAAGAAGGAATGAAGATTCTGAGACGATACTTATGATAATTAGAATCTCCTTCGGGGGATAATAGACCTAATTAAGGAAAATTAAGAAAGGAGGGAGGGTTACAAAGACGATTAAGGAAAAGGAAAAAAAGAAAAAAATACCAGAAACTAAATATGTGGTTTGAATTTAGTTAATTATGTGGAATGTGGAAGAGGAGAGGGGGAGTGGGAAGGTTAGATAGTAATGGATAGGTATATAGATAGGTAGATAAACAGACAGATAGATAGATGAATAGATGTATAGATAGATAGGTAGATAGGTAGAGAGAAAGAGAAAGATGTGGAGGGAGAGAGAGTGTGATAGGACAGACATAGGGATATATAGATATATAAATAGATGAATAGAGAGAGAGTGAGTGAGTGAGTGAGTGAGAGAGAGAGAGAGAGAGAGAGAGAGAGAGAGAGAGAGAGAGAGAGAGAGAGAGAGAGAGAGAGAGAGAGATAGATAGATAGATAGATAGATAGATAGATAGAGAGAGAGAGAGAGAGAAACACAGAGAGGAGAGGAAGATGAAAAGAGAAACCCCAAATCCGAAAGAAACAGCGGCACTTGCCTCTTCCTTCCAGATGTTTCCCCTCGCCGCTCCCCTCTTTAATATATATGTCTCACTCACAGTTGCTCCCTCACTA
>BOPN01003594.1:70658-80658 GCA_017312705.2 Penaeus japonicus | reverse complement strand
GTGTGAATTCCAGTCTCCCAACATCTTTTTATTGTCTTCTTTATTATTCTGATAATCAATGTTATGTTTCCTACTCCTATTAATATCACTATGATTATCATTTTCATTATTATCCTTTATCCTTATTATCATTATCACTTTTAATGTTATTTTCTTTATTCTTATTATTATCATCATAATTATTATTATCATTATTATTACTATTACCATTAATATTATGATCATTATCGTTATTATCATTATCCTTTCCATTATCATTATCATCATTATCCTTTCCATCATCATTATCATCATTATCCTTTTCATCATCATTATCATCATTATCCTTTCCATTATCATTATCATCATTATCCTTTCCATCATCATTATCATCATTATCCTTTCCATTATCATTATTATTATTATTGTTATTACGTCATTACTATTATTATCATTAATATTATCATGTTTATAATTTTGTTATCCTGATTATGATTATATATTCATCATCATTATCATTATCATCATTATTTTTATTATTTGCATAAGTATCATGATCCTTATGATCATTACTAATATCATTATTATTATTATTATTATTATTATATTACTTCTCTCATTATTATCATTCTGATCATCATAATCATTAACTATCATCAACGTCATACTTATCATTTTACTAATATTATCATTATCATTATCATTGTTTTTATCACTATTATCATTATGACTATCTCTATTATCTTTATCATTATTATTATCATTATCATTATCATTATCATTATCATTATTGTTATCATTATTGTTATCATTGTTATTATCATTACCATTATTATTACTATTATCTTTATTGTTGCTATTACTTTTAATGTCATTATCGCTATCGTTATTATTATTTCAATATCATGATCATTATTATCATCTTCATCATTATCGTACTTACTATAGTTAAAATCATTACTATAGTAATTATTGTCATCATCATTATCATTATCATTAGGGTTATCATTATTATCACTGATATTATCATTATCATTATCATGATTACCATTATTAAGATCATCATCATTAGTATGATTACTACATCTATTATAATTACGATCGTCATTATTATCCTTATTAATATAATCATTACCATTGTTATTATTGCCATGATTATTATCATTACGCTGTATCATTATTATTATTATATCATTAGTCATTAGAATAATCATTATCATTATTATTGTTGCTGTTATAATTTTTCTCATTTTTATTATTATGATTATCATTGCTATCCCTTCCATTGTCTTTATCATAATTCCTACTATTATCATTGTCAGTATTATTTTTTTCATCATTATCATTGTCAGTATCGATTTTATCATTATAAATATTGATATAATCATTATCAATTTAGTCATCATTTTCATGATCATTTGCTAATATTATCACTATTATCGGTATTATCATTATCCTCGTTATCATCATCATTGTTATTGTTATTACTTTTATTATCATTATTATCATCACTATTATCAGCATCTCCATCACCATTATTATCATCACATTTGTTATCATTTATGTTATAAGTGCTATCATTATCATCGTTATGGTTATATCTATCACCATTATTGTTATTATCATCATTATCTCTATCAATTTCATTATAATCATTATCATCTATTATCATCATTGGCGTTATCTTTATCTTTATCATCATTATCATTATCATTATTATAATCATCATCATTAATATCATCATTTTTACCAATAATATTATTGTTATTATCATTATCATTGTTATCATCATCAATATCATTACTTATATCATTATCATTACTTTAGTTATTTTTATAATCATTGTCATTATCTTTATTATCATCCTTATTATTATTACCTATATTATTATTACTATTAATATTATCATTATCATTACTAATTACTTATTGTTATTATTATTATTATTATTATTATTATTATTATTAATCTTTATTGTCTTTATTATTATTATTATTTATTGCTACTCCAACATCTCCCCCTCCCCCTCCCGGGCCTCCCCCTACCCCCTACCCCTACCGCTACCCCAAAACCTTCACCTCCCCCACCCCCTACTCCCTACCCCCTACCCCCTACCCCTACCCCTCTCTTCTCGAGATGATGATAGACATAAATGAAGAACAAATTGATAAACGATATTTGACTTGATTACAGCAATCGTAACGTGTCAAAAGGATAAACAATACTATCGAGCGATATTTACATTGAAAATGATTATGAATTATGACTTGATATCCATTAACGCATAGAAATGGAACTTATTTTCACTAAATGAAGTTTGGTTTAGTTTAATTTCGTGTGCGTGCATCCGTGTGTGTGTGCCTGTGTGTGTGTGTGTGTGTTTGTGTGTGTGTGTGTGTGTGTGTGTGTGTGTGTGTGTGTGTGTCTGTGTGTGTGTGTGTGTGTGCGACTCTCTGTACACACCTGCCGGCTTTACACAAGTGTTTAAAACTTGAGTACGTTGGAGTGTCTGTGTAATATAAAACACAAGAGAGACGCCTTGTATGGTATGGATACATGAATACATTTGTACAGGATTCAGATATTCAGGAAGATACATTATGTACGATTTGGGATTTGATGGCAGGAACCAGTGTAGAATCCGGAATTCGAGGGGACGAAAATCCCCTTCCTCC
The DNA here is from genome assembly GCA_017312705.2 of Penaeus japonicus. Lineage (NCBI taxonomy): Eukaryota > Metazoa > Arthropoda > Malacostraca > Decapoda > Penaeidae > Penaeus > Penaeus japonicus. The sequence continues at coordinate 78,004 of BOPN01003594.1, read as the reverse complement.
CCCTTACCCCTCACTCCCCTCACTCCCCCTCACCCCTCACCCCTCACTCCCCCTCACCCCTTACCCCTCACCCCCCACCCCTCACTCCTTACCCCTCACTCCTTACCCCTCACTCCCCCTCTCCCCTCACCCTTCACCCCTTACCCCTCACTCCCCCTCGCCCCTCACTCCCCCTCACCCCTCACTCCCCCTCACCCCTCACTCCCCCTCACCACGATCTCGAAGGAGCCGGTGAGAAGAAGATGAGGGGAGAGGAGAGGAGAGGCAGGGAGAGCGAGAGAGGGGAGAAGAGGAGAGAGGGGAGAAGAGGAGAGAGGGGGAGTCGAGGGGTAACTCCGATATTTTCGTCATTTCCCAAAGTCTGAGTAACGACTGAGGAGAGGGAAACGGATAGCAAGAGGCCCTTCGGAGTGACCAAAAAGACAAAGGGGTTCCTCAGAACGTAAATAAAGTGGGCACAGAAAGCATGGGTGGGATCATGAAGGAAGAGAGACGCAGAGAGAAAGAGAGTGAGGGTGTGAGAGAGAGAAAGAGAAAAAGGGAGGGGGCGGAGGATTTCAGAGATATCAGAGAAAGACAGAGAGCGAGAGATAGATAGAGCGTGAGAGAAAGAGAGAGAGAGAGAGAGAGAGAGAGAGAGAGAGAGAGAGAGAGAGAGAGAGAGAGAGAGAGAGAGAGAGAGAGAGAGAGAGAGAGAGAGAGAGAGAGAGAGAGAGAGAGAGAGAGAGAGAGAGAGAGAGAGAGTTGAGTGTGGGGGTAGGGTCATAAAGACAGATAGCATCAAAATATAATAAACGTTATATATTTATATGTATATATATGTATATATATATATATATATATATATATATATATATATATATATATATATATATATATATATATATATATATATATACATATAAAGATATATAGATAGATAGATAGATAGATTGATAGATATTAGAAGAAAAGCCCAGTAAATTGAATGGTATGTTCCGACAGGTAGACTGAATGGTAGATGGTATATGAGAAAACGCGGGAAGAAACCCGAACGAGCGATCGAGCCTGAGAAAGAGAGAGAGAGAGAGAGTGAGAGAGAGAGAGAGAGAGAGAGAGAGAGAAAGAGAGAGAGAGTGAGAGAGAGCGACAGATCCCGAGAGAGAGAGAGAGAGAGAGAGAGACAGAGAGAGAGAGAGGGGGAGGGAGGAAAAGCGAGCGAGCGAGCGGGACCGTCAGCGAGTCCGTATGGATCTAAGGGCACCCAAGTCGTTTCAAACAAGGGCCAAAGTAATCAGGGGGAAACAGAAAACCATAAATTTTGACGGGGGTCGAAAATAGGCCCTCTCGCTATATCATAAATTGTTGAGGCCTATTCCAGAATGGAGGCGCGCTAGAGGGGGAGAAACTACAGCTCACGGACGTGAACTGAAAAAGGGAATAAGATATGGCTGTATAAACCGTTGACATCAATTGGGTTTTTTGGATGTTTTATATCGGGCGAAAGGGAGAAGTGCACGAAACAAAGGGCCGCCTTAGAAATGCCCCCGCGGTGTAAAAGATGGGCCTTGATCCAGCGCTTATCCACTAATTGCACTTTTTTCCCCCGAAGCTTTTCCGACCCGTATCTGTCTCACTTTATCTTCGACTTGTCTTTGAGCGAAGCAGGAACAAGGACAAAGAGACACTTATGTAAATCAGAGGGTTAAAAGTCTCCTCTGCGGAACGTGTAGCAAGGTGAATATATGTCTTTGTTAACTATCATTCCTGTGTTTGTGAGCATATGTAGATTATTATGTGATATAGTGGTTTATTATGCAGTAAGAATTGAAACTCAGATGGTAGTCGTGGTTTGCATCAGTCTTGCATGGAGGCGTACATTCATCAGTGCATTGCATATCCAGAACACTACCACCCTTCTACACACACATACACATACACACACACATGTATATATGTGTGTGTGTGTGTGTATATATATATAAACATATATATATATATATATATATATATATATATATATATATATATATATATATATATATATATATGTATGTATGTATGTGTGTGTGTGTGTATACACAGACATACAATAAATCACAAAAATGGTGTGAAATTCATCATTAGTAATAAAACATTAAGCCATTACATGTTCCAATCATGCAAATGTTCTTAATCAGTACATTAGCAACTGCGGACCAAAAGCCAACATTAATCTTTACATACAATATAACTCGGCAGATTCAAAGTCAAATAGCATTAAAAAGATATACATGATAAACAAAGAGATTTGAAAATAGCAAGGCACTTAAAGTAATGTAATTGCAAACATTAAAAAAAAAAATCAGATATATAAGCAAGAAATGTTATCAATTCGTACGAAATTGAATGTAATATGGAACTTTAAGAATGAAGAGGTTAAAATTTCAATTTAAAGTTATATAGAATTAAATATAGTGATATAAAGTTGCATTGATACCCATACTATAATGATTATGAGTATAGTTATTGGATTATTGGATTGAGAAAATATGAATTATAATTCAAATTCAAATCAAAATGTGTGTAAATACACTAATATTGGAATGAATCAAAGAAAGAAACAAATGTGTCAAAACAAATAATTGAACAGAATGTGAATGATTTTCAGAATCCAGAAAAAAAAAAGTCAAAGGAAACACGAAGATTCCATATAGAAAAGCCTAGAGTGAACGCTTACACTACCACAGCCGGACCTAATATGAAACAAGAAAGAAAGAAAACGTAGTGAAGTTTTTAACGGGGAACTCAATTATAGAAAGACAGACATTCCACAAAATAACGTTTATCACCTGAATCATCTAAATATCAAGAGAGAACAAATATTCACGAGGGCACGGTTTTTATTTCCAAATCCAAAATCTATCAAGAATATGCAAGCCTAAATCAAATTGTGAGAGGAATTCATAATCTGAAATCTTTGGTATGATTTTCGAGTTTGTAATGGCTCCTAATAGCCGAATTACTGAGGTTTACTTAATTTAATTTATTTTTCGTTCCTTTAGTTTGCCTGGAGATATTACGTAAAGTCTTCCCAATGCAGGTTGCAATAAAGCTTCTACAGGAGTAGCAGTATATGAATATAGGGTCCAAAGGTATCGGTATTTTATCTTTAAATTTAAAGAGATTCCCTAAAGATGTAGTGTGAACAATCTTAAGGGTAGTATTTGATTAATGACTTATGATTGATTTTAAGTTTTACTACTTCAACCACACACACACACACACACACACACACACACACACACACACACACACAACAAAAATACACACATACAATTTACAAGAAAAGAAACTCTTAAGCAGAAAATATCATCCACAACAACAACACAAACAAAAACAACAAAAATACAGTAACAACATCAAAAACAACAACAACAGTAACACCAAAAATTAACACCAACAACAAAAACAGCAACACCAGCAATAACAAAAAAAAAAAAAAAAAAAAAAAAAAAAAAAAAAAAAAAAAAAAAAAAAAAAAAAAAAAAAAAAAATCTGGGCAAAGTGCACCTGTTCATCAAACACGGAACAACGTCAGCCAGGTGCGTAAATACACCTTCATTTTTCTTCACCTGAGACGACGCACTCAAGGTGTCATACCTGGGAACTGACGCCTTGGAAGAAAAAAGAAAAGAGGAAGAAGAAGAGAAAAGAAAAGAAAAAGAAAAAAAACAACTTTTTATCTCGGCTGAAAATGTGTCTCTCTCAACAAGCCCTTTTTTCAGATGCCATCAACACTCTGCTAAAAGCTCTACTCATGTTGATGTCACTGTTGCTCCTCTCTCTCTAATGTATTACTATTCCCTTTCTCTCTCTCTCTCTCTGTCTATTTCTGTGTCTATCTTTCTATTCTCACGTCTTTCTCTCTCTTTCTGTTTCTGTTTCTGTTTCCGATCTACTCTCTTGATCTCTTTCTCTTTTTATAACTCTATTTTTGTTTCTGTTTCTCTCTCTCTCTCTCTCTTTCTTTCTTTCTTTATTTCTTTTTCTCTCTCTCTCTTTCTATCTCTTTCTCTTTCTCTCTCCCTCTCTTTTTCTATCCCTCTTTTTTCCTATCCTCTCTCTCTCTCGCTCCCTCTCTCTCTCCTTCTCTCTCTCTCTTTCTCTCTCTGTCCCCTCTCCCTCCTCCCCCCCTTAATTTTTACCCGCTCTTTCCTCCCTTTCTAATCATTTATTTGCACAAAAAATACAGTATCAAATTAATCTAATAAGGCACGCGGCGTGGTAAGGTTCCTCCAGCATATAAAACTCATGTCTGAATGGAAGTCTGCTTGAGTCAATTGAAGCTTAAGCCAGATTAGATAGATGTCTAGTTATCTGTCTTCTTTTTTTTAAAATGCAGGACATGTAATTTGGTCTGTAAATAGACCTTTCCTTTTAGTTCGGTTTTGGTCTTTTCCCTTCCTCTCCCCTTATTTTTTTCTGGTCTCTCTCTCTCTCTCCCACACACTCTCTCTCTGTCTGTGTGTCTGTCTCTCTCTCTCTCTCTGTCTGTGTGTCTGTCTCTCTCTCTCTCTCTCTCACACTCTCTCTCTGTCTGTGTGTCTGTCTCTCTCTCTCTCTCTCACACACTCTCTCTCTGTCTGTGTGTCTGCCTCTCTCTCTCTCTCTTTTCTTATTTTCATTTTTTTATCTCGCCTTTCCCCTCTCTTTTTTTCACCTATATTCACTCGCCTTTCCTTACCTTTTCTTCCCCTTCTATTTCTCATTTTCCCTGTTCCCTTCTTTTCCCATTTTCCTTCTCCTCCCCTCTTTCACTCATGTATATCTGCGTGTTTTCATGTTTGCGTTTACATGTACACACAAGGCAGGTCGCAAAGTAAAACCCGAAAGCAATTGGAATTTCAATTCCCGGCGCTGGGAGTGGGAATTGGGTTTGAAGTTTAGAAGCCAAAAAAGTGGAGGGGGGAGGGAGGGGGGGGGAGTGAGGCAAGGCTTTGAATGGGAATGGGGGAGAGTGGGAATTGGAGTTGGAATTGAGTGCGAGGCCGAACGAAGGGGAGGAGGAGGGAGGGGGGGGGGGGGGGGGAGGGGGAGGAGCAACACTGTCAGACTCTCAGTCTCTGATCAGATAGTGGAGGAAGAGGACTAACCCTCAACTGCGTGTGCTTGGGTGTGCTTGAATACAACAACAACAACAACAGAAAGAAGTGAAAATGCCCCGGAAAGCGAGCGTGTTTGATCACTTCTCCGCGCCGACGCCGAGTGGCACTGTGGGCAACTGTCAAGCCAAGTGCCATCACTGCCAGGCCGTCATCGCGGGCTCCGTCCAGGCGACGTCCAACTTCAGGAGGCATCTCATGGTGAGGCGCCGCTGCCCTTTCCATCCCGGGACACTTTCATCGCTGGCACCTTTTTTTTTTTTTTTCGTTCTCTGGTATTTTTTCTTTCCTACTGTTTTTTTTTCTTCTGTTTTTTTCTTAGCTTATTCTTTTCCTTTCAGTCTCTTTTTTTTCCTTTATGTTTAGTTTCTTTTTTTTCTTCCTCTTTCTTTTTCCACTATCTTCATCACCTTTTTCTTATCCTCTTGATTTTTGATTTGCTTCTCCCGTCTTTATCCGTTTTTTATTTCTCTTCTTTCTTTATTTCCCTTCCTCTGTATCTCTCTACAACTCTTCAATCCATATTCTTAATCTACCCATCTTCTTAAGACTGAACTCTAGTATAAACAAATAAATGATTATTTCATAACTTTATTCTCACGTTTCAACAATAACATCATCAACCTCTTATTCAACAGCTTGGATCTCTTCAACTTTAAAATCTAAACTTTGTATCAAATGAACACAAGCTGATCAAGATTTCGAATTAATATCGTACTTCATGTCACTTCAACATTTAGCTAATGTAACTAGATAAGTGACAATCCATGAATTACTCAGTGAATAATATTACTCAAAAGAGAAAGGACACCATTCACTGCTTTTCGTCTCTGACTTCTAGATCATAACCAAATTCTCCAATAACCCCCCCCTAATTACAAAATTTACCTCTGTCTATTCCTTGCTTTTTTATATATTTTATCGAATCTACACATTAATCCACTTATTACCGTTCATTCTTATTACATATTTCTCCAGCGAAAGCACCCCACCATCTTCCAAAGATTGGACACGCCAACACCGAGGTCTCCAGCAGAGGCCATCGACAACGAGCGAGCGTCGACCACCAGTTTCTTGGCCACGGTCAGTCGGTCTCCGAAGTGGAAGGCTTGCGACCACCGCCAGGAAGCCATCACAAGATCTATCGTGAGTCTGATTGCCGAAAACCTTCTTCCTCTGGACTTCGCTGAGAGTCCGAAGTTCGTTGAGCTGATGGACAAGGCGGAGTCTCGGTATTCTGTCCCGAGTGGTAGAGCCTTGGGTAAGTTTGTCCCTCAGTGTGCGGCGAAGATCTCGTCTGATATGAGGGCTAGGCTTCAGCATGTTGAGAGTCTCTGTCTGACTCTCGATGTTTGGTCTTCAAGACCGGCTCACTCCTTCGTTGCAATAACTGGACACTTTGTTCTGGATTACACGTTGATGGGCGTTATGTTGGGCATTAGACGAAAAAGAGGGACTTACAACATGGAAGACATATTTCAGATGTATCAGGCAACGACTTCGCGTTACAGATTGACAGGGAAAGTTGCTCTGATCATCACTGATAATTTGAATAACCTGATGGAAGCATTTTCTCTACCTGGCTGGGGTCATCTGCAAGAGGAGGAATATTTACAAACCGAAGCTGACGACCTTGTGTTTTCCCTCCCGCCGACGAATAAGTTGGACTTCATACCGACTCACAAAACCTCTTGCTATGCACATTCTTTGCAACTTGTCGTCCAGGATGGGCTCAGTGCAGTTGCAGACTCTTTCAGGGACGTCATTAGCCAGGCGTCAGACCTCGTTATCTTCTGTCGGAATTCAGGTCTCTTAGCTGAATGCACTGAAGGAATGACAGAAACACAAACAAAACGAAATGTGTGGAACAATCAACTGCGATTACTAAGACTAGTCGTCAGTCTTCCGCATGAGACTCTCATCAGGTTTGGCGCTCCGGTAGCATTCTCATCAAGTGATCTCAAGTTGATTGAAGAACTATGCACCATACTAGAACCCTTCGAAGAAGTCTTTGAAAAGATCCAGAACGTGAAAGCCGTGACCGCGAGCTTCGTGTTGGTATGTACGAAGGGACTGAGGACCTCACTGAGCGAGTTAGAAGCGACCTTCAACAACAAGTTAGTCACGAATCTGCAGTTATCGCTAGAAGAAAGGCTCTCTCCTTACGAGGAAATAGAGTACTTCCAGCTCGCGGCCATGCTCGACCCACGCTTCAAGGCCGAC
>BOPN01003594.1:60658-65658 GCA_017312705.2 Penaeus japonicus | reverse complement strand
TCCCTCTCTCTCTTTCTCTCCTTCCCTCCCTCTCTATCTCACACTCTCTCTCTTTCTCTCTCTCTCTCCTTCCCTCTCTTTCTTTCTCCCTCCCTCCCTCTCTTTCTCCCCTCCACCCTCTCTCTTTCTCTTAAAAAAATCAAAAGCAATGACTGAATTCTACCTTTTTAAAATCTCTCATCATCCTTCCTGATATGCTTCTCTCCATCTCGTTTACTGAAGAACCAGGCTTTGTCTTTTCGTGGAATGTGATCTACATAGCAAAGCTTTAGTGAAACACACGTACAGGAAACAGTGAAATGCTGTGGAATAATGGCTGTTTTTGTATTGTCTAACTATCTGTTTGTTTGTCTGCCTGTCTCTCTTTCTCTCTCTTTCTTTCTTTCTTTTTCTCTTGCTCTTTCTCTCTCTCCCTCTCTCTATCTCTCTCTCTCGCTCTCTATTTCTCTATCTATTAATCTCTCTCTCTCTCTCTCTCTCTCTCTCTCTCTATGTATCTATCTATATATATCTATCTCTCTATCTATTTCTCTATCTATTAATCTCTCTCTCTCTCTCTCTCTCTCTCTCTCTCTCTCTCTCTATCTCTCTATCCCTCTATCTCTCTATCTATTAATCCCTCTCTCCCCTCCCCCCCTCTCTCTCTCTTTCTCTCTTTCTCTCTCTCACTCAGGCCTAAAACACAGAAACAAACATACCACACCCACAGGAAGCAAAAAGAAGAGAGAGAGAGAGAGAAAGAAAAAACGCATACGGTGAAAAAAAAAAAAAAAAACGGAAAGATAAAGCAAAAAAGTTTTCCGAGTGGATGTAAAAGCTTCAGATTCCATTAAGAGAAAACAAAAGTATAGACTCTGCTATGAGACTCCATTAATCTTAGTACGTAATCCCCCAAGCCTGATTTATTTTTCTCTCTTCTCTGCCCCACGCCTCTTCATCTCCCCCCCTCCCTCCCTCCCTCCCCCTACCCTTTGCTTCCCTCCTTCCCCCTCCCTCTCTCTCTCTCTCTCTCTCTCTCCCACCCAAGCGGGCTTAAGGCCGTTTTTCGTGCGCTAGGGAGATGCAGTGATAGCCTCTATATGCTAATATAAGGGATTTTCATTTGTTTATAGTCCCTCCTCCCATTCGCTCTACCTCCTCCCCCCCCTTCTCTCTCCCTCATCTCCGTCCTCGCTCCCGCCTCCGTCCTCCCCCCCCCCTCTCCCTCCTGCCCCATTCACTCTCCCCCTCCCTTATCCCTCTCCCTCCTCCCCTCATCACTCCCCCTTCCCTTCTCCCCTTTCCCCCCAGAAGACAGAAAACAATGTTCAAACAGTAACTGGAAAAGCTGTTAAAAGTCAGAGAGAGGAGAAAAATTGTCTCGAGGGGAAAAACAACACACGGTGTAATACATTTTCCCCTTTTTTTGTGTAGATCCTCATGTCTATTTATCATATAGGTATTTCTAGAGATAGAGAAAGAGATAGGTAGACAGATAGATAAAAAGAGATAGAGAGAGACAGAGAGAGAGAGGGAGGGAGAGAGAGAGAGAGAGAGAGGAAGAGAGAGAGAGAGAGAGAGAGAGAGAGAGAGAGAGAGAGAGAGAGAGAGAGAGAGAGAGAGAGAGAGAGAGAGAGAGAGAGAGAGAGAGAGAGAGAGAGAGAGAGGAAGAGATAGATAGAGAAAGAGAGCGAGAGAAGGTGATAGATAGAAAGATAGATAGAGAGATAGAGAGCAATCGAATAAACAGACAATATAGTAGCAGTAGTAATGATGATAATTATAATGAGGAAAAAATGCTCTTGATAATAATAATGATAACAATGATAATAAGGATAAAAATAATAGTAACAATATTAATGATGATATTAACAATTACATCATGGTGATAATGACAATAGTGATCTAAAGAATGCAAGAAATAGATTTGAAACTTAATTTGGGTAAAAAAAGAAATGAAAGAAAGAAAAAAAAATACTAATGAAAACAATAGACTTGAACTTGAACTCACCTCGGTAATAAAATTATGATAATCCCGATGAAAACCAAAAATAATAAAGATAATGATGATAAGGATGATAAAAGAAATACGATTTTCAAAATATCAAAATATTACCCACCTCGGTAATAAAAGTGATGAAAATCCCGATGAAAACCAATCACAATAACGATAATAACGATGATAATGAGGATAAAAGAAATACGATTTTCAATACTAATAATAATAATGATGATAATGATGATAAAAGAAATACGATTATCAAAATATCAAAATATTACCCACCTCGGTATTAAAAGTGATGAAAATCCCGATGAAAACCAATGATAGTAACGATAATAACGATGATAATGATGATAAAAGAAATACGATTTTCAATAATAATAATAATGATGATAATGATAAGACTGATGATAAAACAAATACGATTTTCAAAATATCAAAATATTACCCACCTCGGTCATAAAAGTGATGAAAATTCCCGATGAAAACCAATAATAGTAATGATAATCATGATGATAATGATGATAAAAGAAATACGATTTCAATAATGATAATAATAATAATGATAATAATGATGATAAAAGAAATACGATTTTTCAAAATATCGAACGCGCCTGAAACTCACCTTTGTCTCCCGGAGATAAGAGAAGATATCCCGGGCCTAATTAGCATATCAGGAGTGTGACAATCTCCGTAAAAGCGATCAAGATAGAGTGATTAAGCTGTCCATCATCCGGGAAAAGCTTTTTTTTTTTTTTTTTTTTTTGATTAGGATGGCGAAAGCGGATACTTTTTTTCTTTTTTTTTCCCCTATTGCTTGGGTGGATTTTTCTTTTCTTTTCTTTTCCTGTGTTTTTTTTATGTATGGTTGGATTTTGTATTTGTTTATTTTTAAAAAAAATATTATCTATCTATCTATATCTATATCTATATATATATATATATATATATATATATATATATATATATATATATATTTTTTTTGTATTTGTTTATCATTTTTTTTGGGGTTGGGGATTTAATTATTTGGGAAGATACAAAATTTGGGAAAAGTTGGATGGAAATCTTTTAATAGGGAACTGATGTCTAAGAATAAGAATTATAAAAAAGAAAAAGAAAAAGAAGAAGAGGAAGAAGGAAGAAAATACATACAAACATACATAGATACAGACACACACACACACACACACACACACACACACACACACACACACACATATATATATATATATATATATATATATATATATATATATATATAAATAATATTTTCTGACGTAGCGTTACCAAATTCTAGAATACATTAGTGTGGTAAAAATGTCTATGGATAGTCATGTATGCATATCTATCTATATATCTATATCTATATCTTTCATCTATCTATATATGGACACACACACACACACACTCACATGCATATACACATACATACATACATATACACATACACATACACACATAAACAGTTCCGTCAGCAAACTGCACAGAACTCCAAACTAAGGACAGTATTTGCATGTTTGTTTACAAGCCTGCAGCCAACAGGAGAACATGTGCTTCTTTGTTTGTTTCCCCTTCGAGCAATGCAATATAAGCCCCGTCTTTGCAACTTCAACCCAACTTGTGACTCGAGTTTGATGCCCACGTTGCAGCGAGTGAATTAATGATTTAACCAGTTGCAGTGGCGGATATGTTACTCAATAATCATCAGTGTTTTGCACTTTGTACGATAAAAGTAATGATGATAGCAATAATGGCAATAAGAAAAAGAATAATAATGATAAGTATAATGACAAAAACAATAATAATGTCATTGATAAGAATAATACCAGTACAGACAATAACAATAACAATAATGCTAATCCGGAAACTCAAACTTCTCAACGATATTTATTCAACAACAAGAGGTGGATAATGATAATAATAACAGTAATTAAAGATCTGTAATGATCTGTTAAGAAGTTTAATCTGAGAGAGAAAAAGATGGGAATAACAAAAGATCATGGATAAGGGGGACATTACTAACAAGTAAGTTATGTTAAATTTGCCCATAAGCCACGCCTCCTTTCCACGACTAAGAAGCTGATTGGTTTATTCACATGGCTCGTATCGGTGTCCATTTATTTACAATAAATGTGTTCACAGTTTATGTTCCTAATAATAGTTTTAAGGAAAAGAGAACATAAAAGAATAGTCTTAAGGTATTAACACTCTCGAAAGTATATTGATAAATGCTAAACGATGTGACGAAGTGAAAGTCAATCTCGTTTTCGAAAGCAATCTCATCATTCTTTCTTTGCTTCGTAACAAATCCAAACTAATCCTAAAAAAAAAAAAAAAAAAAAATAAGACGAAACATAGAGCACAATAGGCAGTAAACAGGCAATATATACACACCATATCCTTGTGCATCTGATAACGACACTGTCATTATATATATATAGTGCATCAACCAGCATAGCTACATGATCAAGTTTAAATTCATAGTAGTTACTGATAGTCAATATAAACTACAACAATAATTCAAAATAATAATATGAAAATAACACAATTTGAAGAAAAATGGTAATATCATCAATACCAACAAAAAGAAAAAAAAAATTATCTGAAATAATATACAAAAAGATGATGCAAAGAAGAAAAGTGACATCTTGCACCCTATTGCTAACAGCATTGAAGGAGACTAAACAAAAGAAACTCGGGTTGAAAAAGCGAATCCTTTGGAACAGGATCAGGATGTGGACGAAGAAGCAACGGCAGGATTATAGGATTAGTCGAGAGAGGAGTGGAAAGGATTCTTTTGTGGGAATTGCATCTCCTCTCCATGTTGCTCTGCACTTGTGAAAGAAAGGGACAGTGATGAGAAGGATAAAGAGGAGGTGAAGAGAGAGGAGGTTGCGTATATATGTACATGGGTGCACACACACACACACATAAACACATAAACACACACACACACACACATACACACATACATACACACACACACACACACAAACACACACACACACACACAAACATA
>BOPN01003594.1:25000-30000 GCA_017312705.2 Penaeus japonicus | reverse complement strand
GCTTACCCCTTCTTGACAGCCTTACCTGCTTATCATTATGGTGTTTTTTTTTTGTTTTTTTTTTTTATATATATCTGTATATGTATATTTAACTCTGACTCACCTCTTACGTGAAGTCTTATAATAATACATCTTTCTTTTTTGTAGTTTAGGCCTATCCATAGAAATGATATCTGTTTTTCATTGGATATATGTAATTAATTCTTATTTCCATATTACATGAAAGCCCATGATAATGTATTTTTTTTTTTTTTCTGGCATAGGCCTATCCATCTGCTGACTAACTGACCAACTACCTGGACCGAATTTTCACCTTTGTCAGTAGACTGTCCCTGTTGTTGTTCGCTAATGTATTTTCTGATTAGCTTTAGGCCTACTGTCTCCTCATTGCCAACGGGTAGACTTGGCTTCGTCCGGAGGCTCGCTCGCTAGCCTGCTGACATCAACGAGAGCCTAATCAAGAAGCAGTACTCATTTTGGAAAAAAAACGAGTCTTTACTATTTTCGCCGCGCGTCTTTCAACAACTGAATTATTTTACCTTTCCTCCCGGGCTCAAAGACTCAAAAAATTGAAAAGGAAACAGTACGCACGTACGTCAACTTACACACACATACCAACATACACACTGACGCGCGCGCACGTAACGAGACGTCGGGATATTAACATAATCGATAATCCGCAAGTTACACGAACGCTCCGGAAATGGAATCGTCTCCCAGCCAATGTTTCCCAAGAACGGGAGATGAATGCGGTCGTGTTCTAAAGGGTCTTGTTGAAACCGCTGACGTGTGTTATTATCTCTCTATATTTTCATTTTCTTGCTCCTTTTTTTTATCTCTTTCTCTTTTCTCTCTCTCTCTCTTCTCTCTCTCTCTCTCTCTCTCTCTCTCTCTCTCTCTCTTCTCTCTTTTTCTCTCTCTCTTTTCCCTCTCCATCTTCCTACCTCTTCTTCTCCCTCCCTCCCTCTATCTGTCTCTCCCTTAAACCCCCCTCTATCTATTCTTCCTCTCACCTTCCCCTCTCTCTCTCTCCTCTTCCTCCTCCCTTTCTCCCTCCTCCCCTTTCCCTCTATCCCTCCCTCCTCCCCTCTCTCTCTTTCCTCCTCCTCCTCTTCCCTTTCTCTCTCCTCCTCCTCTTCCCTTTCTCTCTCTTTGAAGGTCAATAAGTAATTCGGAATGTGTGCACCGAGGGCATTCGTTCCTGTTCTACAAGTTTCCCTCTATTAGCGTCACAATAAACATCTCAAGAGAGAGTTGGATCCCTTTCAGTTCAAATAAAGAGGTTCATGCACTATACATGAGGAGTTCGGAAGCCCTTAATCCGATTCTCAGTGTGAAAGAAAAACAAAACATGTTTGAACAGGACGGATTTGTTTGTTTGTTGGAAGTGACGAAGAGGAGGAATGCGAGAGAGAAGAAGGAGAAGAAGAAACTGATGATTATTAAGGAGATGAGAATGATGGTGATGATGATGTCGAAGAAGAAAAAACAAAGAGTTATCTCTTCTTAAATCAAAGGGATAAAAAGGGTAGATAGGATAAGCAAAAAAATATGTAGATAAAGCAATGAAGAACCAGCATAAGGATTAAGAAAAAGAAGAAGAAAAATGAAGTAGAGGAAGAAGAGGAAGAAGAAAACAAACAAACAAACAAACAAAAAACACACACGAAATAACATAACTACGGGAATCCCGACACCCCCCTACCCCTACCCCACCCTTCCCACTTGATTCTCCCCCTATCCCCCCCTACCCCCTACACCCATATCCTCTCTCTCCAAAGAAAAAATATGAATGAAATAAAATACAAACGGAGACAAGACGTATGATCAAGCAGTGGGAATGTAAATAGAAACAGCTGGTGCCCTTGTAATGAGGAGGGGGGGATGGGCGGGGAGGGGAAGGGGATGGGGAAGAAGAGAGGGAAGGGACGAGGAGGGGGAGGGGCGAGGGGAAGGGTCAAGGGGATGGGAAGAAGAGAGGGAAGGGACGAGGAGGGGGAGGGGCGAGGGGAAGGGGCAAGGGGATGGGAAGAAGAGAGGGAAGGGACGAGGGGGGGGAGGGGCGAGGGGAAGGGGCAAGGGGATGGGAAGAAGAGAGGGAAGGGACGAGGAGGGGGAGGGGCGAGGGGAAGGGGGAGGGGGATAGGAAGAAGCGAGGGAAGGGACGAAGAGGGGAAGGGGGAAAGGGATGGGAAGAAGCGGAGGGAAGGGACGAGGAGGGGGAGGGGGGAGGGGAAGGGGGAAGGGGATAGGAAGAAGCGAGGGAAGGGACGAAGAGGGGAAGGGGAAAGGGATGGAAGAAGCGAGGGAAGGGACGAGGAGGGGAGGGGGACGGGAAGGGAGGGGGCGGGATGGGAAGAAGCGAGGGAAGGGACGAGGAGGGGGAGGGGGACGGAAGGGGCAAGGGATGGGAAGAAGCGAGAGGAGGGACGAGGAGGGGAGGGGGCGAGGGGAAGGGGGAAGGGGGATGAGAAGAAGCGAGGGAAGGGATGAGGAAGGGAAGGGGCGAGGGGGAAGGGGCAAGGGGATAGGAAGAAACGAGGGAAAGGGCAAGGAAGGGGAGGGGGAGGGGGACGGGAAGGGGAAAGGGATGGGGAAGAAGCGAGGGAAGGGACGAGGAGGGGGAGGGGCGAGGGGAAGGGGCAAGGGGATGGGAAGAAGCGAGGGAAGGGACGAAGAGGGGGAGGGGCGAGGGGAAGGGGGGAGGGTATGGGGAAGAAGCGAGGGAAGGGACGAGGAGGGGGAGGGGCGAGGGGAAGGGGCAAGGGGATGGGAAGAAGCGAGGGAAGGGACGAGGAGGGGGAGGGGGACGGGAAGGGGAAGGGGATGGGGAAGAGCGAGGGATGGGACGAGGAGGGGGAGGGGGACGGGAAGGGGCAAGGGGATGGGAAGAAGCGAGAGGAGGGACGAGGAGGGGGAGGGGCGAGGGGAAGGGGAAGGGGATGAGAAGAAGCGAGAGGAGGGACGAGGAGGGGAAGGGGGAAAGAAAAGAGGAAGAAGCGAGGGAAGGGACGAGGAGGGGGAGGGGCGAGGGGAAGGGGAAGGGGGGAAAGAAGCCAGGGAAGAGACGAGGAGGGGGAAGGGCGAGGGGAAGGGGCAAGGGGATGGGAAGAAGCGAGGGAAGGGACGAGGAAGGGGAGGGGCGAGGGGAAGGGGGAAGGGGAAGGAAAGAAGCAAGATGCGAGAGAAGGGCCTAGGAAGGGGAGGGGGAGGGGGAAGGGGAAGAGTTGAGGGAAGGGGTAAGGAAGAGGAGGAAGGGAAGGAGAGTACGTAGAATGAGGGAAGGTCAAAAAAAGGAAGGAAGATAGGAAGAACGAAATGTAAAAATAAGTGGGGAAAGCGGAAAGGCGAGGGATCAGGAAAAGGATAAGGAAGTGAGAGAAAGAGAGAAAGAGAAAGAAGGGGGTAAGAGGGGAGAGGGGAGAGGAGAAGGGAGGGGAAGGGAAAGATTACATGGGTGAAGGGGGAAACGGGGCTTGGGGAAAAGAGGAGAGGGGGAGGGGGAGCTGTGGAGACGGAAGGAAAGCTGTACCTCTTAATGACAAAGAATTAGTAATGATTCCTACGACCCCTTCTTCCCCCTCTTCTTATTTTTCTTCCTCGTCTTCCCTTTCCTCTTCCGCCTTCAAGTTCTTCTCCCTCTCTACCTTCCTCTTTCACTTTCTATTCTTCCCCCTCCTCTCTCGCTTTCACTTTCTCCTCCTCCTCTCTCCCTTTCTCTTTCTCCACTTTCACTCTCCCTTTCTTTTTCTCCTCCTCCTCTCTCTTTTTCTATTCCTCCTCTCCCTTCTCTTTCTCTTTCTCCTCCTTCTCTCTCACTTTCTCTTTCTCCTCCCTCTCTCTCGCTTTCTACTCTTCCTATTTTTCTCTCAATTTCTCTTTCTCCTCCTCCTCTCTCCTATTCTATTTCTCCATATCCTCTCTCCCTTTCTCTTTCTCATTTTCTCTCCCTCTCACTCTCTTCTCCTTTCTCCTCCTCCTCTCCCCCTTTATCTCCCTCCTCGTTCTCTCTCACGTTCTCTTCTTTCTATTCCTCTCTCACTCTTTCTTCTTCTTATTCCTCTCTCAGTCTCTCCGTCTTCTCCTCATCCTCCTCTCTCCTTTTCTCTCTCTGTTATCGTTCTGGCTCAGTGTCTGATTGTTGTTTCTCCCTCTCTCCTTCTTTTCTCTTTTTCTCTTTCTGTCATTCTCTCTCTCTTTCTATGTATTTCTGATTGTATGTCTCTGTTCCGTTTCTCTCTCAATCATTCTTCTCTCTGTCTCCCTCTCTCTCTCTCAGTCTCATCGTTCTGCCTCAGTGTCTGATTGTCTGCTTAGGTTCTCTCTCCCTTTCTATCATTCTCTCTCTCTCTCTCTCTCTCTCTCTCTCTCTCTCTCTCTCTCTCTCTCTCTCTCTCTCTCTCTCTCTCTCTCTCTCTCTCTCTCTCTCTCTCTCTTATCGTTCTGTGTCAATGTCTGATTCTGTTTCTCTTTATCTGCCTGTCTGTCTTCCCTCCTCTTCCTTTCTTTCACTCTTTCTTTGCAAAGAAATCCCATCAATTTGAGAACAAGTCATTTTTTTCTATCTGACACAGAAAAACAAACAAAGAAAGAAATGAAAAAAGTCTTACATCAATAACGTTCAGAAACGTCAGTCAACGCTTCCAATTTATTCACCTATTCTGCAATTCAGTTTTATTTGCATATCCGTCCATTTCCATTTTCTCTCTCTCGCTCTCTCTCTTCCTCCCTCCCTCTCTCTCTCTCCCTCCGTCCTCTTTCTTCACATTCGCTCTTTGTATCTCTCTCCTACTTTCCAGTCTTCCTTTCCCCCTCTCTTTATTCATATTCCTCTGTCTCTGTCTCCATTCCCTCCTCTCCCCCCTATCTATCTCTTCCTTTCCCCTCCCTTCCTTCAATCCCTCCCTATCTCTCTTTCTCCCTTGTTCCGTCTCCCTCTCTCCCTTTTCTTTATCTCCTCCCTCCTCTTCACTTCCCCCACCCACCTCTCTCTCTTTCTA
>BOPN01003594.1:17500-20000 GCA_017312705.2 Penaeus japonicus | reverse complement strand
AGGGGAAGCGAAGGGAAGAAAGGAATGGTGAAGGTAGGGGATAGCATGGGACGGAGAAGGGAAAGAAATGGAAAAAAAGAGAAGGGAAGAAAAGGATGGGAAGAGAAGAGGTAGAGGGAGGGTGGAAGGAGTGTAGATGGGCAAAACGAAGAGAAAAAATAATGGAGGGAAGACGAAAAGAGGGAAGGTAAATGTGCATAGAAAATGATAGAACAAGGGGAAGGTAGAGGAGGAAAAAGGTCAAATGGACATAGGAAGGAGAGATAGGAACAAGTCGGAGGACATAGAGATGGGGAAAGAGGAGAATAAGACATGAAGAAAAGCCAAGGTGGTGGGAAGACGGAGGAATAAGGAAGAGAATACAAAGATATGGAGGAGAGGAAGGAGAAGAAAGAAGGAAAAAGGAGGGGATACGGAGGAAGAAAGAGGAGTAAAAGCAGGGGGAGTGAAAGAGAATAGGGGAGGGAGAAGAGAAGGGAGGAGAGATAGGAAGGAAAGGCAAGGCGACAATCGTAGGCCTATCTACACGGATCCCAAGACGCGGAGTAGACCTCTTTTGTTTGATCGATTCACGTGTCTCCTCTTTATTTACTGCCCTAACGCGCTGTTGTTGTTTCTTTGTGATTCTGTCCTATGTTTGATTTATAGGATGTATCTAAGAAAAAAAAGAAGGTGATATGATTTATTCTTCTTCAAATGTATATATCTTTTTTCTTTGATCTATTTCGATTTCGAATAACATGGTCAGGAAAATGGAACAAAATCAATATGTAAAGATTGACTCATCTCCAAAATTCGTTTCGAAACAACATAAAACAACAACAACAACACACACGCAAAGTCTCTCCCTCTATCGCAACACTGAATTAAACAAGAGCGGCTTTTGTTTCAATCCTCCGCAGGAACATAACCCTGAATTATACCGTAATCCTTTTTGTTTCTTCTCCTTTTCTTCCTCTTTCTCTTTCTTTCATGATGTCCTTTGTCTCCTCTCGGCGGACCTTTGTTCCCGATCCGCTTGCTCGTTTTGTCTCAAGCAATACGAGTTTCAATCACACCATTTTGTTAAAAGCGAGATCGTTACGTCTCACTTTCCCGTTCCATTGTCTTGCTGTAATTTCGTTTTGGAAGGAATAACGAGATGGCTCCTTTCCGTCAAACACTCTCCGACCCGGAAATATCCGCTTTTAATGCCGTCTTATTTCAGGGTTGCAATCGCTTCTAAAGACATGTACTGATATTCTTTTTTGGGGGGATTTGGCTTTCTTGTATATTATCTCTTACACACACACACACACACACACACACACACACACATACACACAAACATACACACACACACTCTCTCTCTCTCTCTCTTCTCTCTATATATATTTATCTATCTATGTCTTTCCATTTATTAATCCAAATATACGTCTGTCTATATCACACACACACACACACACACACACACTCTCTCTCTCTCTCTCTCTCTCTCTCTCTCTCTCTCTCTCTCTCTCTCTCTCTCTCTCTTCCTCTCTCTCTCTCTCGCCCCCCCTCTCTTCCCCACACCTCCTACCAGACAAACATCACTCATAACACCACATTCTGCTTTTGATATTCTAGACTCCGTTGCGTCACCATAAGCGTATATAAAACTACACTAGTTTATTTGATATTGCCGTGGCGCCAATAAAAGCAGATTTGACCTTCCTCCAAAATTGTTCTGCGGATGACGGGTCAGATTCAAACTTATGACCCCCAGGGTAATAGGCCAGTTACGAGCAATAAAAGAACAAGGTGATATATTTCTGCATGTATATCAAATATGCTGTGTATGAAATGGAGAGAGAGAGAGGAAGAGAGAGGGAGGAAAAAAGAGAGAGGAAAAAAGAGAGAGAGAGAGAGAGAGAGAGAGAGAGAGAGAGAGAGAGAGAGAGAGAGAGAGAGAGAGAGAGAGAGAGAGAGAGAGAGAGAGAGAGAGAGAGAGAGAGAGAGAGAGAGAGAGAGAGAGAGAGAGAGAGAGAGAGAAATGCTGTGTATTGACGAGTCTGTAGGGGATTATATTATTCCAAACCGGATTACAGTTTGTAATCTGAATGAAATGTGATCGTCGTATTGTGATATACCAGATAAAGAATATTGTTATACTAGGGTTATCATTTGCCAAGCTTTTTAGGGGTGTATCATGGGAATTCATTGATAACATGGGGTTCGTTGAATAAAACACAGAGTATATATATATATATATATATATATATATATATATATATATATATATATATATATATATATATATATATATATATATATACGTATATATATATATATATATATATATATATATATATATATATATATATAATATATATATATATATATATATATATATATATATAAATATATATATATATATATATATATATATATATATGAATATATATATATATATATATATATATATATATATATATATATATATATATATATATATTTATATGAAAAATATAATAACTATAGA
>BOPN01003594.1:7500-10000 GCA_017312705.2 Penaeus japonicus | reverse complement strand
AAGAGGGGATGAGGGGAGAGAAATTGTGTAAGGAAGGAGGCGAACGAAAGGAAATTGAAGTATGATGATGATGATGATGGTGATTGTGATGGTGATGGTGTTGGTGATGACGGTGATGATGATGATGATGGTGATTGTGATGATGATGATGGTGATGATGATGATGATGAAGATGATGATGATGGTGGTGGTGGTGATTATGATGATGATGGTGATGATGATAGTGATGATGATGGTGATGATGATGATGATGATGATGACGATGACAATAACACTAGTAATAATGATGTTGATGGAAATATTGGTATCAACTATAATAGTGATGAAGATAATCGATACAAGAATAACAACTGTAAAAGTGATAACATTAACGTTAAAGATGATAATGAATAAGGATGATGATAATAATGATCACGATACTAACATAAATGATGATGATGATAATGATGACATAAACCTAAAACATAATGAACATTAATTCAACCAACGAACAAATTTAAGAATAATACAAAAAAAAACAAACGAAAGAGAGAGAAAAAAAACGAAAGAGAAGAAAAGAAAAGAAGAATAAAAGTCTAGAGAAAGGAAGAAAGGGAATCCGGGGGCGAAGAATAACGATTTTCGATCCGGCCTAAAAGGGCATCGTCATTTCGACCCTTTCCGGGGCAGCTGTTTTGACCCCAGGGTGAGTAGGTCGACCTGATGTGTTCGAATGAGTTAGGTTTAGTCATTTCGTATGGGCGTGTACGTGTGCTTATGTACGTAGAGACATGGGGATACACTAGAATGCACATACACTAGGATATACAGGTATGCACACATACACACACACACACACACACACACACACACGCAAACACACTTACAACACACCCATACACCCCAATATATATATATACACATACATATATGTGTGTGTGTGTATATATATACATACATATATATATATATATATATATATTGCATATATTGTATATCCACATTTAGTTATTTGTTTTGCTTTTGAACTTTCACTTCTACTTTATTTGTTAATATATCTATCGCCGTTTATTTGTTTCATAAATCATATTTTTCAAAACCAAAAACTAAGGTACTGGACTGTTTTCAACGGAAAAGGCTTCACTTCATACTACTGATATTGCAGACGTCTTTAACTTTTGAGGAATACCTGTCTTTATTGTGCTTCAATGTGTTAAAAGTGTTCAAAAGTAAGTAACTTTTGTTCTCTGATGTTCACAACTGTTCAAATATCTAAATTTCGATCCTGAATATTTTAATATTTAATCACTCGCTCGATAAACCTCTGACTTAGACTTGTTATTATATTTGTTGTATTAATACACCTTCGTGTTAGTCATATGCAAAATGCCTTATTAACATACTGTTCTACATTATTTATGTCCCAACGGAGTTTAGTTTAGTTCTTCTGAATAGGCGTGCAGCTGTGGGTAACATTTGATACATTTAGTGCATGGCTACAGCATCATACTATAGGAATACATCATAGATTAGGATATGATATGAATCCTATTCTTCCGTATATTAATTGAGAAAAAAACAACAACATAAATTTAGTTTAGTCCTTT
Source organism: Penaeus japonicus (assembly GCA_017312705.2). Lineage (NCBI taxonomy): Eukaryota > Metazoa > Arthropoda > Malacostraca > Decapoda > Penaeidae > Penaeus > Penaeus japonicus. The sequence continues at coordinate 8,414 of BOPN01003594.1, read as the reverse complement.
ATTTACCATCCTGGCTAATTTCACAGGCATGGTCATAACAATGTAAGGTAATATTACATCATAAATTTAAGTTATAACATGATTATATCATCTAACATATTGATTGAAAAAAAAAAAAAATACAATCACATAGCTCTTCATCTATCCGTTTGGCATCCAAGCAATCTGCTAAGGTATGGACATGCAATATTGTACTTTTATTAACTTCAGAATTTAGGATATAATGATATAATGATATGGTTACATTGCTCTGCGTATATTTGGTGGTCTGAGATATACTAAATACGTGTTCGCTTGTGTTCGTCATCTACATTTAGTATCTTCCACATTACATGTTGCACTGGACTGCCAGCATAGCCTGTACCCAAGCCCAATCCTTGCAGTAAAAACATTGCATCGTCTTGTTCCTATCAGAAATATTCCATAGACAAAACTATCCTGTGAAAATGCTCTATGCAACAGCTGTCAGGTCTTTGAGAGTTTATTAGATCAATAAAGCCCTCATTGTTTAAGGTTCTCATTAAGTGCGAAATTCCAAGGTCTATATCCCCACTTTGTATATCATATGCTGACCTCACTAGGTGATCAGCATGATACTGAAAATTAATGTGAAATGTCCGTAGAGTTTATTGCCCGGTCCGCTTCTTAGCCTTCTAGTACCTTATTCCGATGACACTGTTTTTCTAAATAAAAATAAATAACGATCGAATATATGTTCAATTAAAATACCCACAAACTCGACATCTAATTTAGATATTCAAAATTCTGAAATGAATATTAAAGCCTATGCCTTTTTTTTTTTTTACCTTCATCTTCTAGTACAGTTGATGTTATGAAATAATTACATAACTCTGCATACCTCATGCTAGGTGGCCTGAAAGGTTGTATCATATGGCACTCTGAAATGTAATGTT
>BOPN01003593.1:150000-154107 GCA_017312705.2 Penaeus japonicus | reverse complement strand
TCTCCCTCTCCCTATATATATATATATATATATATATATATATATATATATATATATATATATATATATATATGTACATATATATGTATGTATATATATATATATATATATATATATATATATATATATATATGTATATATATATAGATAATTAGATAGATAGATAGATAGATAGATAGATACACATACATATATATGTATGTATGTATATGTGCATCTGTATGTGTAGTATGTGTATATATATGTTTATTGATGTATATACATATATTTACATACAGTAGCCAGCAGTAATGTCGCCAAGTCACGATCTTTGTCCCGAAATCGCGGTCTGCAGATACACCTTTGGGGAGCCAGTGCGAGGCAACGTCACCCTCAGAGTGTCCAGCGGCGAGAGGAAGAGGTGCCATGTCGACCTCGAGACAACGAAGGAGGTGAGGGCCCTTAGTAGGTCTCGCGTCTCTCTTGTAGTCGCTATTCTTTGTCTGTTTGGTCTCACTTATTTTTCTATTCATGTATTTTTCTTTCTTTCGCTTCACCAAACACACCTTTTTCCTCCTCATGACCCCCCTCCCCTCCTCCCCCCCAGCCCAACTCACCCAGCCACTCCCCCACAGATCGCCGGCTGCAGAGACTTCCGATTCACGACGGCAGAGCTGCGCGTCTTAGACTGCTCGGTCGGAACAGTCGCTGTCGAAGCAAGTGTCGAGGAAGAAGGAACAGGCGTCAGAGCGGCCGAGTTGCGGAGAGTTCGGGTCGAGAGACAGCCTTACAGGTTCCGGGTTGTCCATAACGACAAATACAAGAAGCCTAATTTGCCTTATACGCTCAAGGTGGGACTGTCTTTTGGTATTATATCCGCACACACACACACATACACACACACTCACTCACTCATATATATATATATAGAGAGAGAGAGAGAGATTTTTTTTAGTGCATGTTTTGACATTTGGGAAGTGAAGTATCGTTTTTCTCACAGAAAGTTAATCACATTTACAGATGCATATATGTAGGTACACTGTTACTTTATCTGTAATGCACAAGCAAATCAAGCACTATTACATGAAAAGAATATGATGAAATGGCGGTATTTTTCATTCTTTATGTCTGTTTATTTTCTGATAGTTCCCCTTCTTCCGTCTACCCATATCCTCCTTCCTTCCTTTTCCTCTACCTTATCTCACTAACTCCCACCCCTACCCTTTTTACCTTCTCCCTCTCTTTTCATCTTCACGCCTTCTCCTCCTCCTCCTTCTCCTCCTCCTCCTCCTCCTCCTCCTCCTTCTCCCGTCCCCCCAAAAGACAAGACTCACTTTCTCCAACGGCACTGCGGCCCCACGAGTGCCAGTCGAAGTGTGCGCGGCCGGAAAGTGTGCCACAATGCTAAGCAAGGAGGAGGGCCTTGTCACAGTTGTGGTTTCGGCAGAGAAGCTGAATAGTGTTAAGGTCGGTTTTGCTGGTGTTATCATTGTTGTTGTGAAGTCTTTGTTCTTTTATTCTTTGTTTGAAAAATAATGTTGTTATTGTTTTTGTTTTTGTTTCATTTACATTTTCATTGTCTTTTTTATCAGTATAAATAACATCATTGGTATTACAATTTTTTATCCTTATTGTTATAGTTATAGTCATTATTGTTATCATTATCATCATTTTCAATCACTGCCATTATTTTTATATATTTATTATGTTCTTATTTTCACTGTTAGTATCATCCACATCATCAGTTTCAATTATTATTTTTGGAGGAAAAAGGTTAAAGCAAAAAGCGAATTTCGTTTGTCTCGCCTCAGATGATTAGTTAAGGAGTTTTCTGAGTTGATGTAATCATTTATGGTATCGAGTTATCTAATTCGTTCACTTTTTCATCTGTTATTACCTGTTTATTCTACTCTTTCATAAGATAGAAAGACAGACAAGCAAAAAGAGCGAAAGAGAGATAGAGACAGCAGATAAAGAGAGCGAAGGCGAGAAAAGACAGAGAGCAAAAGAGAGACAGAGAAAGAGGAAAAAGAGAAAGACAGAACAGAAAAACAGAGAAAAAGAAAAGAAAAAGAGAGAGATAGAATTAAATAAAAAAGAAACAAAAAACAAAACAAAAAACGAAAAAAACAACAAGCAAACAGACCGAAAGACAGAACCCACACAACCAAACTCCCAAGCAGATAGCCTCACCCCCCCTCCCCTCCCCTCACCCACAGATGTCCACCTTGGAGGCCGGCGTTGACATCCACCCACCAACCTTCCAGCAAGTGATAGTGCCCCTCTTCTCGCCCTCCAACTCCTCGCTGGCCATACAATTACCTGAAGGAGACCCGAAGTGCGCGTCGGGTCGAGAGACGGAGTTCAACCTCCCTGTGTTGTTCTCGGCGAATAATCAGTCAAGGGCTACGCTCTACGTTCAGGTGAGTTAGCTTGTTTTCTTATGTTGCTGTTGCTGTTTTTTTCTAGTTATGGAAGAATGAGATTTATATCAGCGTAGACTATTAGAATTGCTGTTTTGCTTTGTTCCATGCTGCATGATTATTTATCTTTGTTTCGTGATTATAGCCTAGGCATCAATTAGATTTTTAATCCGGAATTCCGGTTTTTGCTTTACCCTGCAATAATCCTGATGCACATCTTCCCGATATGAATTCAGACTTTGCTTCTATTTGAATTCTTTTTTTGTGAATTTATTAGCTGACTCATAATTAAGTAAACCAGAAGGAAGACGGTACGCTTCTAGTACGTACCCATGACTACAGTTCAATTGATTTACTCCCATACTGTTCAAAATGTGATTCCTAACTGTAACGCCAGCAAAGGTATACACAAGTGGAAGTCATGCCTCAAAATATGAAACATTCACTTCAGCCTTTCATTAGCAAAATCATTTCAAATATTCTCCTTCAGGTCATGTCTCGGGGCAAGACCCAGAAATACTGGACCGAGGAGGTGCTATTAAAAGCAGGGAAATTGCCCATCGACACAAATCACCTGGTCGACCCGCCCACGCCCATGGGTCCAAAGTCTTCTATCGTCACGGGCGTACTCTCCCTGCGCGTCCGGCTCCCGCCCACGGCTTCTCCCACGGTCAAGGTGGGTACAAGATGAGGAGGAGGGATCTGTGTGTGTGTGATTGAGTGGGTTTATGAGAAAAGAATTGAGTGTGTTTGTGTGTGTGCCCTTGTGGGATGAGGCGACATGCGAGAAGTGGAATTTATGGATATATATGTGCGTGTGACTTCATCCACTTGTTATTACGTAGGGTTGCTAATTTACGCAGCGTATCATGAACACTTCGTCCTCCTTCCCTTTACGCCCAGATAGAGTAAAGCAAGATGGGAAAGACACACAGAGTCCTCCATTTCTCCATGTCCTTTTATCAGATCCTTTGTCTCTCTTCTTACGCATCTGTCTTCTTTATATTCGTTTTTACAGATCTTGATTTGGTATACGCGAGAAGACGGGGAAGTGGTGTCAGACATGGCTCGAGTGAAGGTGGAAACGTGCCTGGGAATGCGTGCCAACATCGCGTGGTCAGAGGCAAAGGGCCGGCCGGGGGGAAATATATCACTCTCGCTCGTCTCTGAACCTTCTGCTGTCTGTTCCTTGGGTCGGTTTTGGCGAGTCGTGATCTTTGTTTGTTTGCCATACTGCTGGTTTGGTTTTGCTTGCATTTCAGTGTCATTATGGTATTTAGTTTTTTCTCCTTGGAATTCTTGTCTTTTGCGCCCCCCCCCCCCCCATCAGAAAAAGGAAGAGCAAAAGATGTACACACATATAGATTTATATGTATGTGTGTACAAGTTATCAATATACATATGTGCTATATATGAATACATATAGATAACCATAAGTAACTTCTATTAGCTCCTCCCCAAAACAGGAGTGGTAGACCGGAGCAGCGAGTTGTTGGCGCCTCGCCCCTCCTACCTCTCAGCCTCGCAGTTCCTACTGGGACACCTCGACCGATACAGTTGGTACTTGAAGTGGCGCTCCTCGCAGATCGACGACGGGAAATACTGTGCAAGGAAGGACTTTGAGGGCAGCAGCAGGGAAGCCCATAGGAGTGAGTGGCGACTGGAAGGAAGGGCGGTGGGGATTGTGGCTTGTGGAGGGGCGGGA
>BOPN01003593.1:140000-145000 GCA_017312705.2 Penaeus japonicus | reverse complement strand
TGACCTTGGAGGAGAGCTCCGAATATGAAGTCATCTTGGAGAACGAGGAGATAGAAGAAGAAACTAAAGGAGGAGGAGAAGGAGAAGAAGAAGAAGTAGGAGAAGAAAAGGAGGGGGAGGGCGACCTAACCCCCCTAGAAGCCAAGAACCAAAATACGACGTGCGTGGCGCCGAAGGAGAAGGCGGTGCACACCTTCAGGATCCGGCTTCTGGCTCTCGGGGAGGTCAACCTCACAGTCTCGGCCTTCGTGGATTACAGCATCCCCGACCCCTGTGGGGGTAGGGGTGGGGGTGGGGGGGAGGAGGTCAGGAGGAGGTAGGGGAGGAGCTTTGTTGTTGTTGTTATTGTTGGTGTTGCTCTCAAGTGGAAATGGTCTGTTTTGATTTGTTTTGATTTGTATAGCTTGCGGGAAGAGGTCGCGGACGATTGTTCTATCTAAAACGTCTTGAGAGCAATTCTAGACTAATTGTAAGATTGTTATAAAGACTAATTTGAAGATTATTTAAATACTTTTTCTACAACTTTTCTGATATTGACAGATATATAAAAAACACCACTCTGGAGACCAATTTAAGAGCCATATACGGAATTTAATGCGTTTGTCCTTCTTATTGTATTACTTGCTTACCCTACAGTGATTAGATATATTAAACAAATCGATTTTATCTCACAGAGACACTTTGATCAAGCCAATTAAAGTGGATGCTGAAGGCTTTCTAAGAGAGAGGACCTGGACCAAGTATGTCTGTGCTGAAGGTGAGAAGTCTTACGTATTTCACCTTGAAGCAAAGGCATATATCTGTGTGCTTGTACGCATGTGCAGATAGATAGGTAGGTAGATCAATAAGAATCGGTCATTAATGAGAAGCAGAGTAAGTTCGGGAATATCAATGCTTCAAAAGTAGTTATCTCAAGACGAAATTCGCTGTATCCTTTCTGAAGATTGATTTGAAAATCATTCAAAGTCCATGATCATTTCAAGAAAAGTCTTAAGATTTTTAAAGACCAGTTCAAACTTCAAATCTGTTTTCTTTAATTTTAGGGGTAATATTTAGACCTAAACTTGACCTCACGATTTCTTTCTTTCTATTCTAAAGTCCTTTAAGGATAATTTCGAGACGATTTATTTCCATTAAATTGACAGGAGGCGAGGATGCCCCTGAAACGTGGCAGGTGGCGCCTCCAAGCAACATCGTGGAAGGCTCTGACCGCGGTTGGGTCACGGCAGAAGGTGACCTGCTCGCCCTCTCGATCGAGGTCAGTTCTTCGGGGGAGATCTTGGGTAAACTGATTGACTCTTTTGGTTTATCGTTTTGTTTATTGAAGGGGGTTGGCTAATGTTATTTTTGGTGGGGGGGGGGGAGTAACCATAGTCACTGCATACTAATCTGACAGAGAAGCCACGTCATTCTCCCATAACAAGTAGATGATTGGTGTGTGATTCGCTGTTTATACAGATCTGTTATTTTGCATGATGATGCTAAACACTGGGAACAGGAAAAACGAAATCATGTTAAGATATTGTCACTTTAGATAGTATGCTATTTTCTTAACTTATTGAGATCGGTCGAAGTTAATTAAGGACAGTATCATTCTCGAAAGCTTACTTATTACTTCCTTGTTTTTTTTTTAAACAAATTTTAAAAGTACAGAAACAAATGACGCACACACATACATACACACACACACGCACACACACACACACACACACACACACACACACACACACACACACACACACACACACACACACACACATACACATACAGACGGCAATCTATCCAAACCTTATCAGTACCTTTACGAAATTTCAATTATTCCTTTTTATCCTTCTTCTAACTTCCTTCCACCATCCATCCACCATTATATTTTAATTTCTTTCGATTACGGTGAATAGAACATGGTAACCTTATCATAATCACTGGCTTCTTTATACCATCTTTCAGTGATGAATTGATCATCTATCTTTTTTTTATACTTACAGCACCTAGGCTCGCTTATCCGCATGCCCTTCGGGTGCGGAGAACAGAACATGGTGACCTTCGCTCCCAACGTGTTCGTCATGCAGTATCTGGCGGCGACGGGGCAGAACACGACGGAGAACACAGAGAGGCTCATCGGGTTTATGAGAACAGGTAGGGGGAAGAGGGAGGGGGTAGGGGATGGGCGAGGAGAGATGGTATGGGGGCCGGGGGTGAAGAGGAGGGAAGGCGAGGGGTCCATGCGTGTTGTGAGGGAGGTAGGGGTAGGGAGGGTGTGAGTGAAGATGGGGTAAGGGGATAATTGAAGAGTGCGTTCGCACGTCTGTTCGTGTGGTGCTTGTGAGTGCGTTTGTACCTGTTTATATGCGTATTTATTGCATGTGAACGCCTTTTCTTTACAATCAACATTCCTTCCACCCACTATACTCCACGCCTTCTAATGACAACCGGAAAAAAGTCAAAATATATCAAACACCAACAAAATATCAAATATTAAAAAAAAAACCTGTCCCCCATTACAGGATATCAGCGTCAGTTGCTCTACCGACGGGGCAACGGCTCGTACAGCGCCTTCGGGAACGCCGACGACTCCGGCTCCACGTGGCTCACGGCCTTCGTCCTCAAGTCCTTCGCTCAGGCTAAAGATTTCTTGCCTGTGAGTGTCCTTATTTCTTGAAGGGAGTGTTCCGTGTGGTTACGATTATGAGAGAAAAATATATTGTGGAATATTACTTGGTGAATAAAGGAATGTAGCATTGACATTTCAGGCCGTCAAGGAAATCAGTGTAGATGATTGATTGACTTATTAAATCTAAGTGTAAGCGAGTCACTACAAACCTGTTCTCAGCCTAACGCACGTTTAAAGACAAGAGAAGGATTTTCTTTGATTTTTTTATTCTGTTTCTTTCACTTTTTATATTCCTTTTTATTTATGATTTAGTTTTATATTTCGGAACCACTTGCCGTTTTCGTGTTATTTGTCCTCCGTTTTTGCAAAGCATTGCAATGTAACGTATGTTCTTGTAGATCAGCAAAGATTTTGTTTTAATTATAGTCATTTTTTTAAGATCACACACATCGAATTTGTTGTTTAAGTTTTTGTCCTTTTGCGTATAATTTCCAATATACAATAGAGTATTTTGATGTTTTTCCTGTATGTCTTATCTCATTGTTATTTGCTTTTTCGTTTCAATTGTGTTCTCCGGTTTCTTCCTTCTATAGATAGACGAAGAGGCTCTAGAGCAGACACGAAATTGGCTTCTCAAGGCAGAGACAGTCGATGGCTGCTTCGTCTCACAGGGAGAGTTTTTCCAAAAACGTCTACAGGTAAGATGTTCTTCCTCCATAAACATGTCTCAAACAAGATTTATTATTTTTTGTGGGTGACTGGCGTTGATTCATTTGAATGCGTGATTATTTTCTAATAACACATATTTCTTATCAATTTAGTATTACTCTTTGTTTATTCAGTGGTTCAGAAGTTAGTGTAATATGGGCCACATTGTTCATTGAGTTACAAATCATTTCCATATAATTCACCCTTTATTCACAAAGCTACAAGTCATTCATTGCAAGGAATTGCATTGCACATCACTAGGTCAGAAACCCTTTTAATACAACGCTTGACTTTAATTCTCTCAATCAGAAAACTATCACAACGCACATCTTCATCCAAAATTCATTCCGAAAACGCTTACGCCATTTTCTTTCCTGAGTCGGAAAGAATTCCCAAAATACCCCTCGTATTTTTCCCCTTCGCCCAGGCTGACGCACCGGACAAACAAGCTTCGATCCCCCTGACAGCTTACGTCCTCATCTCACTGTTAGAAGCAGGAACTGAGACTAGCACATCTGTCGTCAAAAATGCCATCCATTGCATCACGTCTGACTCCTCGACGGACCCCTACACCCTGGCCCTCAAGGCATACGCACTCGCCCTGGCCAGACACACCGAAGGAGGAATCTTGCTGCGGAAGTTGCTCGATCTCGCCGTCGTGGAGAAGAATGCTATGTACTGGAAACTGCCAGAGGAAACTTGTAAGTTTGGTGCTTATTGCACTTTTGAGTTTCCTGTAGGTGTTGTAACTTGAATTGTTGGGAAGGGGAAAGAGAGAGAGAGAGAGAGAGAGAGAGAGAGAGAGAGAGAGAGAGAGAGAGAGAGAGAGAGAGAGAGAGAGAGAGAGAGAGAGTGAGTGAGTTTTGGGTTGTTGGAAAGGGTGTGACATCCTATAACTATAAAGTCTGCATTACTTCATGCCTCATTTCACCATTAATTATTCTAATTCTTTAATTATGTTGATATTAGTGATGCTGTGAAATTTACATTGGATAGGTACATTGGGATATAGATATGTAATATACAATGACATAGATGCACAATTAATAATTTGTGTAATTTGTTAACACATATACAAAATAACACAAATACTCATGATGTTTTGACGCTTACATAGATACATAATTATATACATATTTGTTATAGTTTTGACACCTTATGTAGAAGCAAAATGACATTCTGACTGCCATTACACTGAGATTTGCTAATAGACAAGGCTAACCTCTTTAATACTTTGAGCACAGTCTGGAGCAATTCCCTGGTCATCGAGACAGCCGGGTACGCTGTGTTAGCCATGATGAGCCTGAACCCGAAGTTGCACACGTTGCAAGCGAGGGAAGTGATCAAGTGGATAACCTGGCAAAGGAACGGTCAAGGAGGATTCTGTTCCTCGCAGGTCGGAGGGAAAGCTGTTCTGTGCAAAATCTGTCAATTCGGGCTGTTTAGATCGTTTCGTTTGATTCAGTGCCGTTAATTGAAGACAAATGAATGAGATTCTGCTGATGATAAAATGCTGATTTAATTGCATGCCGTTTTTTGAAAAGATTCGAATCCAAGAACATATCGTCGCGAATGGATTTAGACGGAAATAAGGTAGTTAGATGAGAGAGAGGGGGAGAGTGCGAAAGAGAATCAGTAACTACGAGTGACACCAGCGTCTCCCGCAGGACACAGTGGTCGC
>BOPN01003593.1:127500-130000 GCA_017312705.2 Penaeus japonicus | reverse complement strand
CCCCTTCCCCAGTCTTCCTGACCTGGCTCAACTGCCGGCGCGTTACCTGGGCCACCACACTCCAGGACGCTCTGGCACTCACCAAGGTGCTGGCACTCGTCATCATCATCGTCGGGGGCATGCACCACCTGGCACAAGGACACACGGAGAACTTCGAGAACGCGATGGAAGGCACTAACTGGCACCCTGCGCTTATCGCCACGACCTTTTACCATACTCTGTGGGCGTACGCGGGCTGGTGAGCGGGTCAGGTGTTTGGATGGGCGTTTCAAGATGCAGGGTATCATTATTGATGTTTTATTATCGTTTTCATTGTTGTTATTATCATTATTATTATTGTTATTGTTATTATCATCATTATTATTATTGTTATTGTTATTATCATCAATATTACTATTGTTATTATTGTTATTAACAGTAGTAATAGTATCATTATTGTTATTATTATCATTATGATTATTATCATTATCATTGCTAGTATTACTATTGTTATAATTATAATCAAAGTTAGTAGTAATAGCAGAAGTAGTGTTGTTATTATGATTGTTATTATTAATATTGTTATCCTATTATTATTCCTACTACCATCTTCAACATCATCAACTATTATCATTGTTAACTTTATTTTGATGCTTATTCTGGTAAAGATAATAATGTTGCACCATTTATATCTGACTGACACAGAATCGTCTCCTTCGCAGGGGCAGCTTGAACTCCATCATGGAAGAACTCAAGGATCCTTTCAAGTGAGTTTCGTGTCCGAGTTTTCGATTTTATTTTTTACTGATATCATAGTGATTGACGCCTCCCACCCCCTTCCCCACCCACACCCACAAGAAAAAACGATCTACAAATCATTTACGAAAAAAAAAACTTGTGACAAAATAAATATATATATAGAGAGAGAGAGATTTACCCTGTTTCTGTAAATAAACCATGCTGTAGATAGATCGATAATAGATTGGTAGATTTACTAACGTATGAGAAGATGGTAGAATGCAGTAACGCATTTTAATATATACAAATATTTACCTCCCTGACCGGGACTCGAACCCGCGCCGTAAGATCGACAGGCACGATTGATACCGCTAAGCTACACGACCCGTAAAAGAGATGTTCAACCAGACGCCTTATGAGATGTCATGGACATTACCTATGTGTTCTTGCCAGAACAGTGATAGCGAGGTTTTACGAACATCTCCCACGGGCACTTGACAGCCACGGAATCACAAATTCAAGTCCCAAATCAAGTTACCAAGGTTATATGTGTGAGAAGATGGTAGAATGCAGTAACGCATTTTAATATATACCGTGCCTGTCGATCTTACGGCGCGGGTTCGAGTCCCGGTCAGGGAGGAAAATATTTGTATATATTAAAATGCGTTACTGCATTCTACCACATACACACAAACACATACACATGCACAAACACACACACACACACACAAACACACACACACACACACACACACACACACTCACACACACACACACACACACACACATATACCTCATCTTTCCTCTTATAACTCATTAGATAATTTGTTCTTGGGAGAGAACCTAATTCCTTCTGAGAATATCCTCCCACTTCTTCATTATCAATATAATGGTTATTTTAATTTGTTTTTAGATTTAATAAAAATGACCATCATTTACAGGAACATGCCCCGAGCTATCGCCATCTCTCTGACGTGTGTTACGATAATATACGTACTAACGAACATTGCGTATTTCGCTGTACTTACGCCGGAAGAGATACTGTCTTCCGAAGCTGTTGCTGTGGTAGGTATTTTGCAACATCAATGGTATTTACGGCAGAGTGTAGTGAAAGAGTAGATATTTAAGGTTATGCTGATTAAGGAGGGTGAGGAGAGATACCTGTGCATGTCTCGAATCGAATTGAGAGAGGGAGGGAGAGTGGGGAGGGGTGGGGGGGCAGGGAAGAGAAAAGAGAAAGAAAGAGAGATAGAGGGGTGGAGAAAAGAAAAGAGAAAGTAGAAATTATCGAAGAGAGACAAGAAGAGAAGTAAATGAAATTGAAGAAGCAGAGAAGAGTATTGGCGAGACATTGAAAATTGGCGTGCAGGAAAAAGTCTGCAGTCGCTATTTTTGACTATGATAATTCTCTAAGATAATGAAAGACAGATAGTAATTTAGTGATGTCTCGCTCCCACTTTGTACCTCATTCCTCTCTGTTTATGTACTCTCTCTCTCTCTCTCTCTCTCTCTCTTTCTTTCTCTCTCTATCTCTTTCTTTTCTCTCTCTCTCTCTCTCTCTCTCTCTCTCTCTCTCTCTCTCTCTCTCTCTCTCTCTCTTTCTCTGTTGGTTGATTCTGGGTAGATAAGAACACTAAGAGTAGATTTGTGGTAAAGCGCGGGTATTTGGGTGTAGTAAGGTAGATGAGGATAGATTTTGAGTATATTTTGTGGTAATGTGGTAAATGTGTCGATGTTTTGGTGCACTAAGTTAATGAGGATGTATCATGAGTTGTTGTTTTTT
>BOPN01003593.1:102500-112500 GCA_017312705.2 Penaeus japonicus | reverse complement strand
GTATTATATATATATGTATATATATATATATATATATATATATATATATATATATATATATATATATATACATATATGTGTGTGTGTGTGTGTGTGTATACACACACACACACACACACACACACACACACACACATATATATATATATATATATATATATATATATATATATATATATATATATATATATATATATATATATATATATATATATAACAATGAATAGAACAAAAAAAAAACGTTCATATACAGGAACTTGCCTCGAGCGATCGCCATTTCGCTCACGGGCGTGACTGTGATCTACGTGTTAACCAACGTGGCTTACTTCGGCGTGCTCTCCCCCGGGGAAATCCTGGCTTCAGAGGCGGTCGCTGTCGTGAGATGAATCTCTGATTAGTAATGAATTTCAAAATCTTGGAATATTTTGCTTGATGGATCTTCCTTATCTATTTGAAGTGGTCAATTTTCAAACTTACATTTATGCCTGTTTAGGTCTATTCCCATGTGTCAACTATGCAAACACACTCTACTTCTCCTTCTGTGCAAGCATACTCTACTTATCCGGCTATACAAACACATTCAACTTCTCAGTCTATGCAAACCCACTCAACTTCTCTGTCCCTCCACCCCCCCCCCCCCCCCATCCCCATCCTCACCCTCGCTTTGACACCGCCACTACCACGCCCTCCCGCCCCTCCGTCCTCCTGCAGACGTTCGGCCAGCGCGCCCTCGGGGTCATGGCGTGGACCATCCCGATCTTCGTCGCCTGCTCCACGAGCGGGGGGCTCAACGGCTCCCTCTTCGGGGCGTCTCGGCTCCTCTTCGTCAGCACCCGACGGGGACACCTGCCCAATGTCCTCAGCCTCGTGTGTGTCAAGAACTACACGCCGGTGACGTCACTGCTGTTTTTGGTGAGGTTTGGATCCCCGTTCGGGGCGAATTGGTTGTTCTGGTTAGTGGCGGAGTGGTTGCGTGCTTGCGTGCTCTCTGTATGGGGTTGGGGGTTGTGGTTGCGATTGTGCTTGCGTTGTGGTTGTGTTTGATGGTTGGGACTGCGGCTATGCCTCTTTGCCTCCGCTTTTCGCTCCTCCCACTTTGCTCTGGCTGGTTCCCCTGTGGCTTTGTATTGTGTGCCTTTGCTCCTCTCTCTCTCTCTCTCTCTCTCTCTCTCTCTCTCTCTCTCTCTCTCTCTCTCTCTCTCTCTCTCTCTCTCTCTCTGTCTCTCTCTCTCTCTCTCTCTTTCTCTCTCTCTTTCTCTCTCTCTCTCTCTGTCTCTCTCTCTCTCTGTCTTTCTTTCTTTCTCTCTCTCTGTCTTTCTTTCTTTCTCTCTCTCTCTCTCTCTCTCTCTCTCTCTCTCTCTCTCTCTCTCTCTCTCTCTCTCTCTCTCTCTCTCTCTCTCTCTCTCTCGCTCTCTCTCTCTCTCTCTCTGTCTCTCGCTCTCTCTCTGTCTTTCTTTCTTTCTCTCTCTTTGTCTTTCTTTCTTTCTCTCTCTCTCTCTCTCTCTCTCTCTCTCTCTCTCTCTCTCTCTCTCTCTCTCTCTCTCTCTCTCTCTCTCTCTCTCTCTCTCTCTCTCTCTCTCTCTCTCTCTCTCTCTCTCTCTCTCTCTCTCTCTCTCTCTCTCTCTCTCTCTCTGTCTTTCTCTCTCTCTCTCTCTCTCTCTCTCTCTCTCTCTCTCTCTATATATATATATATATATATATATATATATATATATATATATATATATATATATATATATATATATATATATATATATATATATATATATATATATATATATATATATATATATATATATATGTATATATATATATATATATATATATATATATATATATACATATATATATATATATATATATATATATATATATATATATATATATATATATATGTGTGTGTGTGTGTGTGTGTGTGTGTGTGTGTGAAAGATTATTGCATCTGTACTATTAGTACTTTTAATGTTGTATTACAGATAATAACAATGATAATTCTATCTATCAAAATAACAATATGATAATTAATGATAAACATTGTGAATATAATGATGATACAAAGAATGATGTTTACGGTCATAACTGTTCTCATCATCATCTTTCTATCTCATTCTGTTCCTATTATCTTAACTATTGTCATTATCTTTATTCTCATAGATATTATCATTTTTATCGGATTATCTCCATTATTATCAGCTTTATCACTATTTATCACTTACTGTTATTGTTACTTTTACAATTGTTATTATTCTCACAATTGCCGTCAATATTCTTATCATTACCATTATCATCATCATCATTATTATCACTATCATGATCATTACTATCACTGTCACTTTTATTAGTATCCTTTTTATTATTATTATTATTATCATTGTTATTATTTTCATTATCATGATAATTATCACTGTTATCATCATTACAATTATCATTATTATTATCTTTATCATTATCATAATTGTTATTATTTTTGTTAATCCTATTATCATTATTATTGTTGTTATTATTATCATTATTATTATTATTAATATTATTATTATTATCATTATCATTGTTATTATTATTATTATTATCATCATCATCATCATCATCATCACATCATCATCATCATTATTATTATTATCATTATCATCATCATTGTCATTATAACCATTTATTCACAGCCATATTATCTTTATCATTATCATCGTTGTTGTAATCATCACCATCATCATTATCAACCCTCAATACCCCTGCAGTAAATCAAATTCAAAAGCATCCATTAAGTAGCCAGCCACCTGCAAAGACATGCAAACACAGACACTGGCAAGGACAAAAGCAAAGAGCTCGAAAGGGAACAAACGTAAAGATATCCATCAACAGTATTGCCACCGGAAGTGAGTGTCTTTCCATTGTCTGGCTTTGTCTGTCTTTGTCTGGGAAAGTCCTTTTTATTTGACGTGTTTTTAGTTATATGCAGAGAATGCCGTGTATCACCCAGACGTTCTAGAATGTATCTATATATAGCATGCTTTCATATTCATGTGTTTGAAAGCAAGTAAGCTATTCAAATGCTATATCTAAAATTAATATCACTAATATGTAGATTTATATTATGTTAAATTGGCGGATATAATTGAAGCGAAATTAGTGTTATAGATAATGACACTTATTATCTATTAACATCATTATAATGAAATACAATAGTATTAATGATACAAAAGATCATTTTTAAGAAATTAAGATTTTAAGATACATTTCGATACAACCGTCTATCCTATGATTTAATCACGCAACAATAAAGAAATAAACCAATACAAAACTAATAAATCACTTAATAGATAAATAGAACAAGAGAGCACGGGTACATTTTTTTTCGTAACCGAAACGCAGAGTCATGCAGGAACCGCGAAACAAAGGGCCAGGATGGAGGTCGAAATCGAAAGGAAATTTCTTGTTCTTTTTTTATCCTCATGCAAATTCCAGAATCCTTCGCAAGCGTTCGTATATATAGATATGGATACATACACGTACACATGCGCGCAAGCACAGACATGCAGGCAAATATAGCCCCTACAGAACACATGCAGAGACACACGCATACATACCGAAAAGGCGACTAAACTGACACAAACAAAGAACAAATACAGACGTACAAACACACACACACAAACACACACACACACACACACCCATTCACTGCAGCCCCCGAATCCTTCCCCATAACCAGTGTCGTATTAGAGATGTAATTAGGTTAACAGAAAGAGAAACGCAACAGAGCGTCCCTGCCACGTATAGATTCACTTCAATTTCCATTCATATTCTCTCTCTCTCTCTTTCTCTCATATGTAAATGCAGTGTTTGTTTGTGTGTGTGGGGGGGGTATGTTTGTGTGTGTGTATGTGTGTGTGTGTGTGTGTGTGTGTGTGTAGATAGATATACAGATAGATAGATATATGGATATATGGATACATGGATAGACAAATGGATAACCAGATAGATAAATATAGATAGATAAGTAGATTGATAGATATAGAGAGACAGATAGATACACATTTTTTTATTTTTTCTGTATTTCGACCTACATTCATCATATCTCATCTGTCTCTTATTTACTCTCTTCATCTCTCCATCATTCATTATTTACTCTCTTCATCTCTCCTTCATTCATTATTTACTCTCTTCATCTCTCCTTCATTCATCATTTACTCTCTCCCTCCCTCCTTCATTCATCATTTACTCTCTCCCTCCCTCCTTCATTCATCATTTACTCTCTCCCTCCCTCCTTCATTCATCATTTACTCTCTCCCTCCCTCCTTCATTCATCATTTACTCTCTCCCTCCCTCCTTTATTCATCATTTACTCTCTCCCTCCCTCCTTCATTCATCATTTACTCTCTCCCTCCCTCCTTCATTCATCATTTACTCTCTCCCTCCCTCCTTCATTCATCATTTACTCTCTCCCTCCCTCCTTCATTCATCATTTACTCTCTCCCTCCCTCCTTCATCCATCATTTACACTCTTCCTCCCTCCTTCATTCATCATTTACTCTCTCCCTCCCTCCTTCATTCATCATTTACTCTCTCCCTCCCTCCTTCATTCATCATTTACTCTCTCCCTCCCTCCTTCATCCATCATTTACACTCTTCCTCCCTCCTTCATTCATCATTTACTCTCTCCCTCCCTCCTTCATCCATCATTTACACTCTTCCTCCCTCCTTCATTCATCATTTACACTCTCCCTCCCTCCTTCATCCATCATTTACACTCTTCCTCCCTCCTTCATTCATCATTTACTCTCTCCCTCTCTCCTTCATCCATCATTTACACTCTTCCTCCCTCCTTCATTCATCATTTACACTCTTCCTCCCTCCTTCATCTATCATTTACACTCTTCCTCCCTCCTTCATTCATCATTTACACTCTTCCTCCCTCCTTCATTCATCATTTACACTCTTCCTCCCTCCCTCCTCGCACCAGGTGTTAATCTCGCTCGTGCCCTTCATCACGGCCGACATCCGGGTCCTCGTCAACTACACCGCCTTCGCCGGGAACCTCGTGGCCGTCGGCACCAGCGCGGCCTTCCTCTGGTTCCGCTACAGGCAGCCCGACCGCCCCAGGCCGATCAAGGTGGGTGACTGTCCGGGATGAGGTCGTTGTATGTTTATTGGGGATTGTAGATGGGTGATTGTGGCGGCGAGGATATTGGTAGTGGTGAGTGGTGGTGTGAAGGGTGATGATGTTGGCTAGAACGATACAGTTGTAGAGGATATCTGAATAACCGTAGAAAACAAAAAAACATTAGTTTGGGCAATTGAAAGGTATTGCAGAATAGTTCGACTATTAGGAGATCTGTTTTTTTGGGTAATATTTGGGTGACCCTAATAAATATTTAAACGTATCCAAACGCGGTTGTTTTACAAATTATGAAAAATTATTCAAAGCAAACAGACCGACTAGGATTACAAAAAGTACTATGCCTCTATCATATACAATGATGGCAAATAGATCTGGCATCATTCTCTATACACCATGCCCAGTCACGGATGCACATTTATTTCAGTCAAGAACTGGAAGGGAGCACAAGTCAGGCAAAAAAGAACTTGAGTTAATTCATTTTCATCATCACACAGCATCATTATTATTATTCTCTCTCGGACTTTATTGACCAATGATATAGAAAAACAATTTGGTATTTTATCTTATACCACGGCTTTTACGGTTAAATTCATTGAACATAAACATAGATTCCAAAATTTGGATAATTATTAAAACATTAGTGTCTCTCAAGACGAGCACACGGCAGTTGCAGTAAGTCTATATAGGAGTGAGGAATTAGCACGAGTGTCCTGTGATTGGATGGCCTGCCTCTCGGCTCGCCAGGGATGGTCCATCCTCAACTCAGCTTGCAATCACCATGAACGGTAATGATTATCATAATAGAATAATGATAACAATGATAAGGATTATCAGCATTGTTATTTTCAGCATCAATACATGTAAAGACGCTGTCATACTCGCACTTTTCCGTCAAATTTCTGAAAAATTGTCAGTCTTTGAGCGAATTGTCGTTTATCTAGTCAGACGATAATTCCGAGTTTCCGCGTGAAAGCATTTCCGTCGTCTTATTGGCCAAGCGGACTCAAATCAAGAACTATAATTTTAAATGTTTGTATTTGTTTAAAATTATTAATTATAATAAGCTTTAATGAATCTTATTTTTCTTATAAATATTATGAAACTAACAAATATATGCAAATCTAAATTTTATTTCCATAATTAAAAATTGTTTTAAGTGCTCGATTTAATTGTTTACATCCGTCAGCCGCAGAGCGCGCCATTTCTCCTCCAGCTTTGAAACACATTGAACTGTGCCAATTCTCTTGCATGGGCACACGCCCTTCAGAGGAATATTTGATTGAGAACATTTTCTTGCTTTTTCTTGTTACGCTCATCATCTGCTAAAACAAAGTTTAGCAAAGCCGCGCACTGTCGCTTGCTCGGCGCCTTTGTTTACAACTGCGAGGCGAGTATCGCATGACTGAGCCGATGGCTCCTGGCGGTTAAGCGATAGTGTGACGTGTGCCTCCAAAAATTGACCATTTTTGAAAATTAAAGAAAAAACGACGGAAAATATGCTAGTGTGACAGTGCCTTAACATGTTCTATGATCTTCCAGATTATCACTACCATCACTTTGGAAGCAAGTTATCACAACACCACTTTCCAAACATAAAATTGCTGATTGATTTATATCTATGTCTTATTTTTTTATTGATATTTATAGCCCTGACACATAAAATAGCACTGCATCTACCAAAGCCAATTCAAGACACAGCATGGATTCAAACGTAAGCTAATAAACTTAAAGATCTTAATTTAGTCAGTCACTTGGAAAACGTGTAAATATCCCATCAAAACAGCCAGCCTCATCTGGTGTTCCTCAGGGATCAATCCGCAATATTTATCAATGATCTTTCGACCACATGTCCTATCCACTTCGTATTCCTGCACATGCTACCGTGCAATGCAAATATTCTTTAAGTAAAAGCAAGAAAGGCACCATTTGCCTTTGACTTCGACTTGCTCTCCTCCCTGCAGGTGTGGATCGGCTTCGGCGTCCTGGAGCTCCTGATGGCTCTGTTCCTGGTGGTGTTCCCGGCGGTGAGGGAGCCCGTGCAGATGGCAGCGGCTCTCGGCATCGTCCTCACGGGGCTCCTGGTCTATTACGTCACGCAGCACCGCCAGATGACGCACCCGAAGTTGGACACTCTCATGGGTTCGTTGGGGCGGTGTGTGTGCATGTGTGTGTGCGCACGCGTGTGTGTGTGTATGTGTATGTGTGTGTGTTTGTGAGTGTGTGTGTGTGTTTGTGTGTGTGTGCGTGTGTTTGCGAGTGTGTTTGTGTGTGTGTGTGGCTGTGAGTGTGTGTGTTTGTGAGTGTGTGTGTGTGTGTTTGTGAGTGTGTGAGTGTGTGTGTGTGTGTTTGTGAGTGTGTTTGTAAGTGTGTGTTGTATAGATGCTGCTGTCTAATGATAAATCATACAGTAAACGAGTGTCTGAGATCTCATCATTTCCTCCCATTCTAGTTCATTTTATTAATGCACACATATATTTTTTCTTTTACTTTCAACACTTTTTCTTTCTCTTTTTCAGCGAAAGTGACGTACGTTTGCCAGATGTTGTTCGTGGCCGTCCATGAGGAGAGAAGTGACTGAAGCTTTGCAACGCTGTGCAAGGATTGATCGTTTGTGTCCATTTTACCTGTATTTGTTATCGTCTTTGTTATCTTTATCTTGATTTTTATTATCACCATTATAGTTTCTGTTGTTTATTTTCGGTTATCACCCGTTTTATCATTATCATGGCATTTCTCATAATTATTCTTAATTTTTATCAAATAATGATATCAATTTTCTAACGTGCAAGTAAGATATAAACATATTTCTTAATCTTATTTAAGGATGCATTTTGTTTTAGTTATATGTTCAAAAGTATTTCTCCGGTATAAAATGTTATATCATATTATATCTATCTATCTATCTATACGTATATATATATATATATATATATATATATATATATATATATATATATATATATATATATATATATATGTGTGTGTGTGTGTGTGTGTGTGTGTGTGTGTGTGTGTATATATATATATATATATATATATATATATATATATATATATATATATATATATATATATATATATATATATATATGTGTATATATACATATATATATATATATATATATATATATATATATATATATATATATATATATATTATATATGTCTATACACAACACATAAACAAGTACATTATGTGAATAAACAGATTCATATAAACGTATACATATGTTTACGAATTCACTTCAACACAGATATGAACGATGCTGAAATACAGGTTGTGCAATTTCGATATTGCATTTTCATAAGAGGTAAGCTATTTTGATGAATGTGCAGTATACTTTTTTTCTGCCAAAGTATGTCCCTATATTCACTTGACAATAAAATCTACGGAAATCAAAATACATTTTCATATCCTCGCTTACCTGCGTCTCTTCTGAGATTTAAAAGCCAAATCAAATGAATGAATAGATAGATACCCTTGCAAAGGCAGAAGCAGAGAGAAAAAGGGGAGAGGCGGGTGGGGGGGGGGGTAAGAGAACAAGAACAAGAAGAGAGAGAGAGAGTGGAGGGGCGGGGAGCTAAAGAGAGAGAGTGGGGGAGGGTGAAGGAGGAAGAGAGGGGAGGGGAAGGGAGAGAGAAGAGAAGAGAGAGAAAGAGAGAGTGGGGGGAGGGCTAAAGAGAGAGAGGGAGAAAGAGGGGGAAGGGAGAGAGAGAGAGAGAAAGAACGATAGAGAGAGAGATAGAATGAACGAAACAGAGAGAGAGAATGAACAAAAGAGTAAGAGAGAGAGAGAGAGATAAACAAAAAGAGAGAGAGAATGAGAAAGGGAGAAAGAGAGAGAGAAAAAATAATAATTTGAATATATGCAACATATTTAGTTATTAATCAAAGAAAACGAAAAGAGTTACTTCTTTCAGTGGATATTTTAAGGGGTCACTTATCCATGAAAATATGAAGGTCTTTTCGAAGGCATTGTTAAATATTCGAAAATCCCCTCCATCCCAGATATTCATTTGATTTGAACAATGGCGGAATCTAACGTGTACACAAACTTATATATTTACCACACCCTCACAAACACACACATGCATGTATCGCATATATATACATACACATATATGTATATATATATATATATGCTTATATATGTCTATACACAACACATAAACAAGTACATTATGTGAATAAACAGATTCATATAAACGTATACATATGTTTACGAATTCACTTCAATAACACAGATATGAACGATGCTGAAATACAGGTTGTGCAATTTCGATATTGCATTTTCATAAGAGGTAAGCTATTTTGATGAATGTGCAGTATACTTTTTTCTGCCAAAGTATGTCCCTATATTCACTTGACAATAAAATCTACGGAAATCAAAATACATTTTCATATCCTCGCTTACATGCTTCTCTTCTGAGATTTAAAAGCCAAATCAAATGAATGAATAGATAGATACCCTTGCAAAGGCAGAAGCAGAGAGAAAAAGGGGAGAGGCGGGTGGGGGGGGGGGTAAGAGAACAAGAACAAGAAGAGAGAGAGAGAGAGAGTGGAGGGGCGGGGAGCTAAAGAGAGAGGGGGGGGGGGGGGAAGGAGGAAGAGAGGGGAGGGGAAGGGAGAGTAGAGAGAGAATGAGAGAGTGGAGGGAGGGCTAAAAAGAGAAAGAGGGGGAAGGGAGAGAGAGAGAGAGAGATAGAATGAACGAAACAGAGAGAGAGAGAGAATGAACAAAAGAGTAAGAGAGAGAGAGAGAGATAAACAAAAAGAGAGAGAGAAAAAATAATAGTTTGAATATATGCAACATATTTAGTTATTAATCAAAGAAAACGAAAGGAGTTACTTCTTTCAGTGGATATTTTAAGGGGTCACTTATC
>BOPN01003593.1:67500-70000 GCA_017312705.2 Penaeus japonicus | reverse complement strand
ATAATAATAATAACAAAAAGAAAAAATCTCAAGCCCTTATTCCCCCTCCCCCTTCCCCCTCCTCCCCACAGATCCTGATTTGGTACACGCGCGACGACGGCGAAGTGGTATCCGACGTAGCCGAGGTGGAGGTGGAGAAGTGCCTCGGATTCAGTACCGACCTCTCCTTCTCGGCGGAGCGAGGTCAGCCGGGGGCGGAGACCACGCTGGCACTCGCCTCCGAGCCCGACGCCATCTGCTCTGTCGGTCAGTTGCAGCAGGTCGTTTACCTTGCCATTCTTGTCGTTTTTGTTTTCATTTGCATTCATTTTATTATCATTCTGTCATTCTACGGCGTGGCTCACCGCCTCCTCTCCGTGCAAGCGAATCCTGACTTCCCAAATGACCCCCCCCCCCCCCAACCCCCTCAGGCATCGTCGACAAGAGCACCGAGCTCCTGAACCCCAACCCGACCCCGATCTCCCTGGACGCGATCTTCGCCTACCTGCAGGACTTCAGCATCTTCCCTAGGTTCAACTCGCAGGTGAACGACTTCGAGTACTGCCGGAGGAAGGTCTTCGAGGAGCGGGCGGCGGCGGCGGGGGCGCAGGCCGGCAGCGGTGAGCCTCGGGGCGGGTCCTTTGGTCATTTTTGAGATATATGTATATATTCACTTTTCACACACTCACATACGTGAAGGATTCTTGCTGAATGAGTTATGCACAAAATAATAACGGAGGGAAATACTGGAAAACACATGTATATGCCGAAAGCCTTTCAGGATGCCCTGAAGAAGCACTGTAGGCCTTCGACACATTCGTGTTTTTTCCCCTTCGCACACACACACGCGCGCACACGTATATGCACACACACGCATACACACACACACACTCACAAAAAAAAAAAAAAAAAAAAAAAAATCACACACATATACTCCCAGTGCCCCCCCCCCCCTCCCCTCCAAGATAGTGCCTTCCCCCCTCCACCCCGACCCTGTGCCCCGAGCTCACTTTGAACCTCCTTCTCTTCAGATATTCTGTTCCCTCCCATCCCCATCTTTGGCTACTACTCAGACTATGTCGACGCGCTGACCATGTTTGATGTAAGTAGACAGATTAAGTTATCTATAGCTCTATCGTTATATCTGTTTATCTATCTGTCTGTCTGCCTGTCTATTCATTTCTCTATCTATTTACGTCTCTCTCTCTCTCTCTCTCTCTCTCTCTCTCTCTCTCTCTCTCTCTCTCTCTCTCTCTCTCTCTCTCTCTCTCTCTCTCTCTCTCTCTCTCTCTCTCTCTCTCTCTCTCTCTCTCTCTCTCTCTCTCTCTCTCTCTCTCTCTCTCTCTCTCTCTCTCTCTCTCTTTCTTTCCCTCTCTATCTCTCCTAACTATCTATCTATCGGTCTATATACATATATATGTATATCTATATATCTATATCTATCTATCTATATGTATATTTTCTTCCGTTTTGCTTCTTCGTCTTCTTCTTTTTCTTCTTTCCTTTTTTCGCTATTGTCATTAAAACTATCATCATTATCGTCGCCAGTTATATGGGTTATTGATCAATAACATTACTATCATTACTTCCTCTCACTTTATTTTGTTTCTTTATCTATGTTGCCATGTGGTAGTATTTGTATAACAATCTTTTTGGAATCTTTCCAGTCTATCATTACCTAGTGATTCTGCAATGATGTGTGTAATGAGTGTGTGTTTGTGAATGTGTATGTATATATATGTGTGTGTGTGTGTGTGTGTGTGTGTGTGTGTGTGTGTGTGTGTGTGTGTGTGTGTGTGTGTGTGTGTGTGTGTGTGTGTGTGTGTGTGTGTGTGTGTGTGTGTGTATATATATATATATATATATATATATATATATATATATATATATGTATAATATATATATATATATATATATATATATATATATATATATATATATATATATAATATATGTATATATATATATATATATATATATATATATATATATACATATATACATTCTACTTTATCTCTTGCTACCTGCTTCATCCCTGTGTTCCCCCTTCCAGACAGCTGGTGTTCACGTCATCTCCAACTTCATCTTGGAGACGAGGCCTTGTGAAAAGGGTAAGGCAAGGTATCTTTATTGAGAAATGCGAGAGATAACAGGTTAGAAGATAGACATGAAAAGGAATTAGGAAATCTAACTTAAAAAGAAAAAGAATGAGAAGTGAAATAAGAAAAGGCAAAAAAAAAACAAAAAGTTAAATAGTCTGTGAAATGTAGGCCTGGTCCATGGAGTCGAGAATGGCACACGGAATTATTAACGACAAAGTTGTATATACATACACAGATACACGAAGGATTTAATAAATATGAATATGTATATAAATGTACAGATTTGTATCTCCCTCCTCACGATCCACACCTCGAACGACCCGACCCCGCCCCACCATCCCCGCGCACCCAACAGAAGACGACGGAGGATTCACGTTCTCGTCCTTCAACATCGTCGACGACCTCGCCCCCAACAGGTT
>BOPN01003593.1:47500-55000 GCA_017312705.2 Penaeus japonicus | reverse complement strand
ACATTGGAAAAAGACATTCAGGTGCCTTTCTTTGGAATAATTTGATGTGAAAAATAGTATCGTACAAAAATAATTTCTTCTGAAATGAAATGAAGGAGCTAAACTCCAATTTCCACATTAGCAACACTTCAACAGTCATCTTACAATAAAATAGAGAGAGGGAGATAGAAAACAAATTCATCAAACAACCCAATCTGTTCTCTTCTCCAAAACTGAATACATGAACAAATTTCAAGAACCTTAGAGAACAATGCAATAGATTCTGTTAAGGAGAAAGATGAGCACACACACGCATACACATGCACACGCCCATGCACACACACACTTGCACATACACTCTCTCTTTCACATCTAGCTCATAAATGCTACTATAAGCTACATTTTAGAAATATAATGACATATTGCTGGAATGTCTTACATCTATATACTAAATATTTGATGTGGAGTAATTCAATATTTATTTTTTCTGAGAAAATAAATAATTACATAAATTTACCTTTGCTCATGTGCCAACAAAAAGAAAAAAGAAAATTATCAAAACATTAATTTTAATTGTACATAATAATCTTATCAAGTAACTGTGAGATTGTAACAAGTGTCATAGCCCATCAAATAAATGCCTTCGTCCCCCCCAAACTATTTTCCATATGGAGTGAAGACCTCGTAATCTAAAACCGTGAAGTTGTAGTCACTCATTAGTGTATTGCACGATGCATTTTCCCCATCATAGGAGTGGGGCAAGTTGGAGTAACTCTCCAGGTTTTGATTGCAATTGCCGGCAATGAAAAGGTCAGCCCCAGCACCAAATATGGGCCCACAACTGAAAGAGAAGAAATATGCGACTATAAACATAAATCTCATGACAATATGATATGTGTGAACACAAAGAATTTGGCCTGAATTTGCACCAACTATCACTCAAACACTTCCATTTCAGTAAGTTAACCCATTCACGCCGGGGCTATTTCAGCTCTAAGTGGTCAGAATGCCGGGGTATTTGAACGCATAAGCCTAACGCCTTGGGATTCTCAGGTGCACTAGCAGCGAGCGAGCGCTGTACGCCTGCTCACCCAACACGCCAGCCTTGACTAAATATCTTGTCTCCGGCGTCTGACCCAGAAACCACTGAACGTGACAGCAAGTCAGCCGGCGCAAATGGGTTAAGAGAAGATCTTGTTAGTAAAACTTATTTGGTAATAATGGACTGTAGCTAAAATAAAAAGAATTTCCAATTGCCATGATTTTCCAAATCAGTATTTCAACTCACAACATAAATTTACACTACATCAATAAATTGTTTGATAAAAAAAAGGAAATACAGATATATAAAAAAAATCATTACTTCTTATGATCTTATTCTTATTAAAGAACATTTTACCTGAACCAGTCACAGCTGAATTTAGAGAAGGAGAGCAGAATGAGCAGAGCTCAACTACTAAACCAAGCCAAGTTAGTATGAATTGTGTACAATACCAAATTACAAAAAAACAGATGCAGTGATATGACAAAATAATTCAATAAAAAAGTGAATTTGAAACACACTTACTCTGGATGATAACATATGGCAAACATTTTCTTGACCACTGGGAACTTGGCAGGAGGAATGTCTTGGTTGTTGACAAGCGTGAAGAGGAAGGCCTTGTCTGAAGCAACGTAGCGCCCCTTCATGGTCGTCTTGCCCCACGGCACATCGCTGAAGCCCCCGCAGATCTCGCCATGCTGGCCCTGTTGGGAAGATGGAGGATATTAACTCTATGACGATGGTGCGTCACACTCATGTGACACAGCTAAATTCCCGATGCTGGGGTGTCATGTCAGTGTGACGTTTCCAATGCAATATTGCAATGGCCCGGCGTAGGGGTTTTCGCATAGCGCGTGCCCCATCGGGAAAGGGTTAATTGATCTATTAATTTATTTATCTTTCTAATTTTCTCTTCCTGTCATTCTTCCCCATATCTGTTTCTCTTTTTCTCTCTCTCTGACCTATAAGACTCCATGCTGAATTCCCTATAAATTTGTTCCCTCTCATTCCTAAGAACAACACACAGAAAAACACAACCACCACAACCAACAAACATAGAAAACCAAAAAAGTCGCTCACACACAAAAGCAAACCTTTTCCAAACTCTAAATATACTTAGATAGACATACCATCACAATCGTATATGTGGGAGCCACCCCATCACAATGGCGGTGAAAAGCGTCTGCAGAGTAGCCATGGGTAGAGGCACGGTACACAAGTCGCCACATCTGTTTGTTAACGCCATACCAGCTGTTTAACACCCTCTGCAGTGACATTTTCTCCTGGAATGGCCAATAATGTTACCCTTCTTACATAAGAAAGCATTTATAATAAAAAAAAAAAAAAAAAGCTATACAGACAACTGAGGAAAAGTAAAAAAAAGAAAAAAGAAAAAAAGAAAGAAAAAAAGTAAATTAAAAAAGGATCAAAACTCACATTGACAAGAATCTGTGAGCCAGCAAATAGCTTGAGAGAGACCCTTGGCTGGAGGCGCTTGTCCTCATTGGTGGAGTTGTCCTTGAACTTGTTGGGCAGTGCAGCATAGCGGTATCTCTCCAGAGACAGCTCCATGGGCACAGCTCCAGTCGGCTCAACTTCTTCCGCAAATACTTGGCTATCTGTATTTTTTTTTTTTTTTTGGGGGGGGTGGAGTTTCCTTTATACTTGTTTATTAAGGTCTTCTTTATTAGCTTCTTAGAGGTTTTTCACTTTTCCCTTAGTCACCATGCAAGGTAATGAGGATTATAGTTTCTCAGGATATAAAATGATCCCTAGATAATTTCTCACACTCTTATGAAAATTATATAATCACATTATTAATAACATTTATAACAGTCTTTGGAGTGATTTTACACTTACACAAAGAGGTTCTTGTTTGCAGTTTTCAATTGCAAGGCAAAAGTTGAGGTGAATTTTTTGTATAGCTCAGATTGGCCTACCATAAATCAGGTATGGCAACCCCACACCTGAAGGCCAAGAGCAACTGATTGCACTTTTGGAGATATCTTGTCATTGAAATTATACATGCATCCATATATACATACATAAACATGCATGCACGCACGCACACACATACATACACATATATATATATAAACAAAAATGTTTCTATGTTGTACTAAACTGAAGGTATGAAAAGAAAAAGCACATTTGGCTCATACCTATGAGTAGGAGTCGGACATGGTTAATGACCCCCTGGAGCTGCTGGC
Organism: Penaeus japonicus; assembly: GCA_017312705.2. Taxonomy (NCBI): domain Eukaryota; kingdom Metazoa; phylum Arthropoda; class Malacostraca; order Decapoda; family Penaeidae; genus Penaeus; species Penaeus japonicus. The sequence continues at coordinate 51,769 of BOPN01003593.1, read as the reverse complement.
ACACACGCAGCCTCTCCTCCTCCGTCCAGTGGGGTGTGGGCTGTGTGACTCCCGCTCCGTACTTCGCCCAATTCAAGACTCCTCGCCACACATCTTCCTCTTCCAGGGCAAGCTGCAGAAATAAGAAAATGTAATATGGGGTCACTTTGCATTATCAATAAAGGATGTATGATTTAGTTAAACTGATGTTTATTCATGTATCTTATGGCTAGGTAAACTGAATGAAAAGAATCCATGCTTATACTTAACAAGAAAGTGGATGAAAAGTTACTAAAGAAATAATTTACTATTAAAACTAAAGTGTTCTGGGGAATAAACATACTAATTCATTGTCTTAACCTCTACACTTTTCTTTCTCCATCAAATAGAAAAGAGAGAATTTTTTTTCTTATTAATTCACCTCAGATTTTAGAATATAAACCAACTTCTTTCCTACTTACGTTGTCAGAGGAGATGAGCCTAATAAGAGCTTCTCTGGAAAGGTTGAGGAAGGAGGATGTCTGCATGCATTCCAGTGCATTCTCTCCTATGTACGCCACACAACGGTCAACAAAAGAGCGACTACCCTTACTCCCTGGAAGTGTGAAGGAGGCAGCCGTGTTAAAAAAAATAATAATGTGAGAGCATAAAATAGGAATCATTAATTATTAAATCTACAACCACTATATACAAGTTGTAATCATTTGCATAAAATATTAAATAATGACTGTTTTATATGACAATCAAGAACATGAACAACATTGCTGTTAACCCATTGACAGTGGATGGCATGATTTGCTGCCAAGGCAGAGTCAGTCGTAGACATGGATGGCACTGTGCCATACAAGATAAACCCGCCACATGACTATATACACATTTTATTAAAACTGCAACCAATGGATTAATCACCTAATTATAGAAAAAATAGTAATGCATGAACTTTGACCCTCCTCTAAAAATGAAAATTGACCAATATGTGAAATAAAAAATAATTTAACACAAAGAAAAAAAAGAAGAAAAAGCCACATACAGACCAACCAAGAGCAAGAGAGTAAACCCATAAGACTGGGCCCTAAACTCACCCCCAGTCCTCTGCTCCATCTTGAGAGCAGCCATGAGGAACGTGCAGGCATTGTGGGGGGTCATGGTGGTGGCTATGTGGTCCTCACAGTGCTGGCACAGCTCCTCCAGGCCCAGGTCGTGGCCTACACCATACACCTCGAACACTCCGCTGTCGCTCATAACAACCTGAGGATGAATGGATGAATGACAAGCATCATTCATATGAATGAGAATAAATGATTGAAAATATCTTCATACAGTTTTGAAGGTTTTTAGTGCATAATAGTCAACAGCTGTATTAATAGAAATTATACTATTAGTACGAGAAGAGCCAGATGTGGCATTTGAACTCATGCAAAGGGAAAAATATAGTTGCAATAGTCTGAGTATTACTGAATATATCAATGCATCTAAAGTAACCCTTGAGTTTGGGTAACTTCACATAGGTCTGTCTGACTTGAGACTCTTGTTGACAACAGTGAATCCTTCATGTTATTGGAACTTCTTTAACTGTTTATGTTATGTTTTTACAACATCCGTCTTGTGAGGTCTACTCTGTCCCACTTGAGATATGAAAATCCTTGTTCCTGACCTCAATCATTAACGTTAAAATGAAACACCACATCTTAACCCATTGCGGACGGGTGATAGATTCACTTGCCCAGTCTCCAGGATGGGTTAATTTCAGAGAGAGGCAACTTCACACTCATACTTTGACTTTTCCCCCTCTATTTCAGTCACTCATGTAAAACTAGAGCCATTTTTGTGTCTTATTTTTTGTGTTTTATTGAGTTTAGAGACTTATATGTGCCATATGACAGGCTCTATAATGCTGCAGTTGAATAAAATTGTGGTATAGGATCCATGTCAGCTCATTATTTTTTTTATTCTCAGTGTGATAAAAGTATTGCTGTTTTATGGGAGGACAAAGAGCAACTTCTTTTTTTCATTTATGTATTGTCATAAACAAATACGAACCATGTAACCATTTACAATGAAGATAACAAGAAGAAGTAGGGAAGAGGAAGGAAACCTGTGCTTATGACTGTGAGTCACAGTAAAAGGCATCCCTATTGGCACAGAAGCACATTTTAGACACACTGGGTATAGTTTGAGTCACCGTCCTCTTCTCATTCTGCTATCATATACTTCATTGGTGGTACTTAAGAGCAAGAGGTTGGTAACTTGCTGTGTGCCACCACTCTATAAAGATTGTGCTTGCTACACTGTGGATGGGTGCCATTCAAAAAGCTCTCTCTCCTACTGGTGCTAGAAAAAAGTGGTGCCATCTAAGTTTTGGATTTTAAGTTAGCGTAATATTACGGTAAGTATAGTAATTATGACTGCACTTGTCATCATCGCTCACTCTTTACCATAGCACAATAAATAGCACAGTCATCCAAAATCCCCAAACGTCATGTACGTCATGACGCCCATCGTCAGGCCAAAGCTCCTGTGTCATGTATGTCATGACACCCGTCCGCATAATGAGTTAACAGGCATTCATAGATCTTATATGTCTTGATGGGGAGCCCTACAATGCTATAGCAAATTTCCTTTGACACAATAACTGGTCAACCTTATGATCTAAAGCTATTTGGTGCCCCAATGATTTGCTGAGGACAATTTTAATGAATTTTTGCAAAGTAGCTGCTTGTTGGGCTCATATTTTTGCTTTCAACAGTATAAAAAAATAATTGCTCCTACTTTGAACATATGTCTGGTGTATCTTCTTTTTGAGGCAAGAAGTTTTATAACACTGTAACCTATTGACATCTCTGCACTGGCAGCAAGCCAGCACTCTCCAGTGCAGAAAGAGCCGAAAGTTAAGTTTCCTTGCTTGTGGTTCAAGTGCTCACTTATTGACAGCATTTGAAAGAATTAATAATGGAAAAGCTTTCAAAGTTTACCATAAAATGTTTATTCTGTAAGAACCCATAATAAACCAGCTCCCACCCACACCTACTCCCTGCCAGTGTGAACGCAGCCATAATAGTGATTGCCATTGTCGTTGATTGTGGCATTTGTCTGCTGTAAAGATACAGACTTTCTGCAGTTTATGTATAAGAGTTCTGCTGTCTGAAGTTAAACATTTTTTTCTGGGAAGGAAAGATATTGCCATTGTTATTGTTGCAATCATAAAGGGCTATTCCAAAAAATAATTTGGCATTATCTACAATAAATAAAAATAAAAATCATGAGACTTATATCTACATTGCAATCTCTTGTGGTACTACAAAGGTTGAAAACTAACTTTTCCAAGCTTGTAAAAAAAAAAAAAGATTTTGTTGTTGTTGTTGTTGTGCACTTATGCCTATGTTAGTTCCATACAGGCTATACATGAAATATTTGAAAAATCATCCAAGATGTCTTCATCTTTATTTACATAAAATACAGAGCCATATCTGTAGCTGAATCATTTTCTCCAGAAATTTTTAAAGTTCCCCGATCTTACAGTATTCAATTTTGACCAGATTTCAAAATTGTTCAATAATTTACCTAGCCTATTTGGCTTACTATCTTGGTCACACTTTTAAACATTTTCAAAGCACTGACCAATAATAAAGGTTTTAACAATAAACGATCATTCAGGCCTGACAAACAGGTGAAGGTGAATTAATACTAAAAGTTTGTTAACCCATTGCGTACGGGTGTCATGACATACATGACGTAAGAGCTTTGGCCTGACAACGGGCGTCATGACGTACATGACGTTCGGGGATTTTGGATCACTGTGCTAATTTATTTTGCTATGAAAAAGGAATGAGTGATGATGGCCACTGCAGTCATAATTACTATAATTACCGTAATATCGTGCTAATTTAACGTCCAAAACCTAGATGGCACCACTTTTTCCTAGCACCAGCAGGAGAGAGAGCCTTGAATGGCACCCATCCACGGTCTCTAGCAAGCACTGTCTCTATAGAGCCATAGCACACACCAAGTTGATGAACCCTTGCTCTAAAGTACCGCTGATGAAGGTTATGCAGGCAGAACGAGAAGAGGAAGGTGACTCAATCCATACCCAGTGTCTAAAATAAAGTCTAAAAAAAAATAAAGTTGCCTTTTGGCCTCCCATAAAACAGCAATACTTCTATCACATTGAGAATAAAGAAAATAATGAGCTAATATGAATAATATACTATAATTTTAGTCAACTGCAGCACTGATAAAGCCTGTCATATGGCACATATAAGTCTCTAAACTCAATAAAACACACAAAAAAAT
>BOPN01003593.1:27500-37500 GCA_017312705.2 Penaeus japonicus | reverse complement strand
ATATATATATATATATATATATATAATATATATATATATATATATATATATATATATATATATATATAACATGATGTTACAACTTCTATCTCAGTCTTGCAAGAACCACAGATGAAAAAGAAAGAAAGGATAAGAAATAACAAAGAAAGAAACAGCTAGGGCAAACTTGGCATTCATTGGAAGACTGAGAAAATGGCTTTGAATTAATAAACCACTTGCTAATAACTGTGTTTGCTTGTGCACAAATAGCGCATTATATATCTTCTCTGCACAGCTGCTTTCTTCCCGCCATAAAATTCAGGTCACAAACTAATCACAGAATTTTTTTTATTAAGTTAAGACAATACTACAGGTTTTGTAACTCTAAAAATATAGAATTTTGTGCATGATCATAATTTTCTTCTTTTGAAAAAAAAAAAAAGAAAGAAAAAAAAGTAAGAACTCTAAGAATTATATACCAATTAAAGGAAATATTTATTTTTCTTGAATGGGGATAAATCAAGATGATGCAGGGAAGAGGGATAACTGCAAATTACCAACTGGAAGCCGGGAAAAAAAAAGGGAGAGAAAAAAAAATGTTACTAATCCCGTCTCCACAAACAGTAACTCCTCTTTCCATGCCACAACTCTAACAGGGAAGGGATGTCAAAGAACATTACAGCATCTCTCTCCTCCCTTCCCCTTTTTCCCCCTTTGGAAAGCACAGCCACACTAATCAGATTTTCTTTTCTTTTTTTATTCTTCTGGAAAGTGATATATATATCAGGTATAACAAGCTCGGTTACCAATCCCCAAAAGACTTAAAACTTTGGTGTCCTTTGAGTGTAATGTCTCTTGAGGGTTATGTAAAAAAAAAAAAATAATAATAATAATAATAACAATAACTCTTTAAAAAAAAAATAATAATTAGAAAAAAATGACCGACACAGGATGTCCACATGAAAACATACTAGTAACAGAGAGAGAAATAAAAAATGTCCCTAAAGTGCTGTTAAAATAGTATTGAGGCTCTCTGCACATAAAAGAATATATACACAAAAAAAGCACTTCTTTTCTCCTATTACATGCTAACAGTAATACTACTACTAATAATAACAATAATAATAATAATTACACTGAAGACATTAGTTTATAATTGGCTATCACTCCGGTCTTCAATCTTAGCCTAGAGTAGTGAGATCAGACAGACCCTTCTTCTTTTTTATTTTATTTTTTCCTTCTTTATCTTTTCCCTTGACAACAGCAACTCAGAGACTGGACAACACCCTCCCCTCCCTCCCCCCACAGTCACTACCCGTGAACATCACAACACTGTAGCCACGGTGGAAAAACTGTGGTGTTGCTGCACTCCAGTTGTGGCCAAGTTGAGCAGTTGCTTCATACAGCACCATGAAGCGCTGTACTATATATGTATGTAGGTTTGTATGTAAGGCTGTCTACAACGGACAGGTGCTGGGGACGAGAGTTCGGACGCGGCCGGGAGGGGTATGGTAGACCACTGTAGAGGGAGTGGAGGGAGGCTTGGAGGGAGGCCAACGCATGCTGATAGAGGAGCGTGAGCCAGAGAGTAGGGTGGGAGGGAGGTTTGTGCTCTCTTCCTTCTCCTCCTTTCCCTCCCCCTACACTGCCCTCTCCTCCCAGCCCTGGACTCCCACCTTAGGGGCTGTCACAAGAATTTGCCGGCAGGAGGAGGCTTGACTGCCAGCACAGGCGAGACCCTTTAATATATATATATATCATGGACATCAGACTCGCCTCAGGTGCAGCAGAGACTCTCCTCCAGGCCACTTACAATCACACTCAAATCACAATGATAAGAATAAAATAAATTACCTTTACATTGTGTGATTGTCCAAAAAGAAAACTTATACAAATATTAACCACATTATCCAAAATGTGTTGTAATGTTTACAAAATAATTTCTAATTGATTATATCAAACATTTAAAGCATACCACATAGCTATGGCAAATGCAGTCGAGGCACAAAACATACAATTAAAATAGACACAATCATGGCTGATCTTACTTCATCACCAAATATTGGCAAATTGGGAGGGACGGTTTTCACTTTTCAGATATGACCCTCACAAAAATAAGATAACATATAAAACAAAAAATAAGAATAAAACAGATACAAGCGTTTGCCTCGGCCACAGTATGCCACGGTAAAATATAAACAGATAACCCAAGTTACTGCAATCAGCAACATGGATTATGTTCCTCTATATTGAGATCACGTGAACTACACTAGTGTGACATCCTCACTGCAGAGCAGACCCAGGCCTCCTGAAAGAATTATTTGAGACGCAGAATGCTGTGCCACTGAATGTTGCAAGATTGCTTCTCCTACACCTACTGTGTCTAGGCATAGGAGAGAGAGATAAAGAGACATCTCTAATTTCACTGGGGATTCCCGATACTTTCTTGGTTCTCCTAAAACGGGAAGGAGTGCTCACACATGCACAGACACCCACGTCTCAACAACCTTGTGTGTGCTTGCTGGTGAGAATGTCTGCGCCAGTTTCTGCTTTCGAGCAAAACCCGACCACCTCTTCCTGCGCCTCCACAATGCCTGGCTGAAATCCCTCTCTATGAAAGGGAGAGGTGAAGGCATGTGTGTTTTAGCCAGTATGCCCATAGGTGGGTGCTTAACACAGAAGATGGGTGGACAGGGTTACGTCTATGGCAGAAGCTTGGCATATACTCTCCTGGTGTTCCTGACAGGGTTTTTTATTTTTGAGGACAGATGAAAGACGCAGCAGCCGCCCCCTGGGACCACCCCAGGGAAGGCTAGATAAAAAAAGGTGCTACAGCTCTTAATAGTTCAAGCTTAAACCTTACCTATCCGACTACTACATTTTTTTACTTTTCTTCATGAGCAAATTTTTAATACTTCTTAACCTATCATTTAAAATTTCTTTCCAATAAAAAACATAATACAATTTCTCTATATATCTGCTACAGTATGTAACAGTTCTTTTATCTATCTATTTTTTTCTCTTAAATTGGAGGAAGAGACCTTGTTTGTAACAGTAATAATTTACAGTCAACATAGTCGCACAATAACAGGGAAGGAGTTCGAGGCAAGAGTAGAAAAATAGTTCTCGATATCTTTATAGGCATTTTTTTAAAACTTTTTTTTTTACGAACAAAAATAGCTTGTTCTCTATGTTATATTTGTGCTTTTGAAAGACTTACGACACGCGAGCACTAAGTGGCAGGGCAAGTGTTCCCCTTGTGTGTATCACTCAAAGTTTCTTTTTTTCTTCTTTTCCTTTATTTGAATGTTTATCTTTAATCTCATCCGCTTCAGATCATACCTAAGAGGCTCATTTGGCATAACAGAAATGTCAGTTAAGTTGAAGTCAAGAGATTTGCACTGGCTACCTATGTATGTATGTGTGTGTTTGTGTGTGTGTGGACAGGTTCAGGCATGTGTATGTTAAAATATGTATGTGTATGTGTATGTGTGTATGTATGTATATGAATATATATGTATATATATGTATATATATGTATATATATAAATATGAATACACATACATACATGCATCCTGAGCAGCAGTAAGTTATAGAATCATAATTTTTTATGATTCTAAAGTAGCACATAGCTTTAGTCCAGCTATAACACTTGGAAATTTGAATGACCCAACCTCTATATATATATGTATATATATATGTATGTATGTATGTATGTCTGTATATATTTATATATATATATATATATATATATATATATATATATATATATATATATATATATATATATATATATATATATATATATATATATATATACAAAAACATATACATATACATATATATCTATATATATACATGTACATGTACATGTATGTATGTATGTATATGTATATGTATATGTATATGTACATACATACATATATACACTTATTGACCCCTAAAGGCATACTCAGGCGAGGACAAATTGTACTGATATTCCCACAGGATGTCGGAAATTAAGGCTTTTGATTGTGATGTTTTTGAGTCTCCTACCATAGATTTTGATCTGCAGATTCCAAAACTACAACTCACTTTTTGTGTGACTTGGAATAGAATAGACAGAAATGATTGTTTTGTGTACTTATGAACTGATGAGATAGTAAGAGAAAAGAAAAGAAAAGAAAAGTGAAATTCTAAATGTCATACACAAAAGAAGTTTTCAGATGCAGTTTTCAAGAATGAAAATCAGCATCCTTACATGAGTTGCGACCTTAAATGAGACTAAAATACTGAGCCGTTTTTGATCACTGTGGAGTTCAGAAAAAGCTTCAGATGAGAGCGAAAATGCTGTTCAACAAGCTGCCAAATTACACTTGTAATTTGGAGTGTGTGACTACAAACCATCTTCTAAATCTTCTTCCTGAAAATTTTTGCCTTAACCAGTGCATTTCTAGATTCTTTTAAGAATGAATATCAATCTCTATAATAATATATATCCGTGTACATAGACTGATAGAAATCTGAGAAGATGAGATTAAGATATATCACTTCTGTTTTTGTTTTGTTTTTCTCTTAAAACAAAGAGATTGTGCAGACGCTTGTTAGTGGGAGGGGTGAGGGGAGGACCTATTCTCAGCTATCCTACTATGTAAAAACTCACCCCATGACGCAGTTCTCAATGGATGATCCAATACCTTCTACAAAGGGAAAATATTCTTTAATGAAATACCCTTTAAAACAAGATCAAAGCAAAAATACCTCTCAAAAGTCAGAGATAAGGTAAGATTAAAGGAACCTAAAAAAAAAAAGACAGAGAGAAATGAGGAAATGATTGTCTCGGCAACTGGCCCAATACTACATCTACATATTATCCTGTAGCCTATCCTATCACATCTGGAAAGACAGAGAAAGACAATGAAAGACAATGAAAGACAGAGAAAGACAGAGAAAGACAGAGAAAGACAGAGAAAGACAATGAAAGACAATGAAAGACAGAGAAAGACAGAGAAAGACAATGAAAGACAGAGAAAGACAGAGAAAGACAGAGAAAGACAGAGAAAGACAGAGAAAGACAGAGAAAGACAGAGAAAGACAGAGAAAGACAGAGAAAGACAGAGAAAGACAGAGAGAACTATGCAGCTCCTAAGACATACATGCCGATGCACATGACATGCAGCTGCAGTTCAGGTTGAGCAGATATATTGGGATAATTGAGGAAGAGCATCTAACCTGCATGGCCCCTAAATGGTTACCAGCTTGCCATAAGGCTTTGCCATTCCTGACAAAATTTCAGAAGGAGGAAAAGGGGCAGGAGGGGAAGGGAAAAGAGGGAGGGGGATTAGGTATGGGGGAGGGGGGGGACATGTGCCTACCTGAACACCTCATTCTTTTAAATAGCATAAAAACTAATACTGCAATGAGAAACACTTCTTAAAATTGCCTCTTTATATTCAGAAGAAAGAAGAAGGAAAAGAAAAAGAAACAAGGGCTACGAAGGAACAAAAACGTAAATTGAACAGCTGAGCAAAGTCCTTTTCAAGTAGAGATATTTCTTGAACTAACATCATTCTTCAATAAAATGATTTAAATATCAAACCAAGACTAAGAAGAAAAGTAATAGAAACAGAAAAAAAGGAAGTAAAAGTAGTAAACCAAAAAAGTACTAAAGATTTAAAATTGAACCAAAATAAATTAAGAGCAAAGTCTAGACTGCTTTCTAACCCCTGGACAAAGTAAATACAGAGATCACTTACCAACTGCAAGACAGAAAACAAAAAAACAAAAAAACAACAAAAAAAAATTACTTAAAAAGAGACCTTCAACCTTATCGACTAAATATAAATATGCTGATAATACTTGATCCTTGATACTTTCGTTGCAGCATCACTCATAAATACGACAGAAAAAAAAAATTAGATACATAGAAAGGGACATAACTATATTTTTTTCTTATAAAAATGAAGTAGAACATACAGGGGGAGGGGGGGGGTGAATATACTATTGCACATATAAACTATGAAAAAAAAAAAAAAAAATTAATGAGAGGCATAATTATTCTCTTAATTAATGTTTATAGTAATGCTGATATTAATTCCTTTTTAAATCTAAAATAATAATAATATCACAAAGACCAATTCACTAATAATTCAATAATTCATTAACATCAATAATAATACTAAATAACAGATATTCATTCCACTGATAACCAAACCATTGTGTGATCTGACCAAATTGTTGGGTCAGATATAACCTGAGTCGCATTTGACAGTCATTAGCGACCTTAGCTTGAAACGGGGCAGACAATTTTACATAACAGGTTGATAGCCTTTCAGCCAAAGTCCAAAACTGGCATTTGGACACACTCTTCCTTCTCTACTTGCTCCTTCAGTCTATACACAAGGTTGGTAAAAAATACTAAAATAAAAATAAGAAAAAAGAAAAATAATTATAATATCTATGATAACTTTAATGATATTAAAAATGATAACATATAAATAATGTAAAACAAAGAACAATGTGGGAAAACAGAAAAAAAATTGAGAGATCAGGGCACAATAGTGTGTTTATATCACACGAGATATATCCTTTTTTTTCTTTTCCTTAAACCCTATACTGTACTAGCTGCTCAGCGCTTTCCCTGCTATTGTACAGGCACATGCAGCTATTTTAGTATCTTACATATGTCATCATTGATGGGAAAAGAAAAAAGGAAAAAAGACAGAGAAAGAGAGGGACATTATGAGAGAGAGAAAGAACAAAATCCTGCAACGAACTGATGAGAGAATAAAAAAGATAGAAGCAGGAGGAAGAATTGAGAAATAAGAAAAAAAAAAAAGAAATGCATCTCATAAAACTGTGAGAAACTACACTTCTCAACACTTTTCTGACTTTACATCCCCATCAGGACTTCCTCTTTTTTCATTACTGTATTTCTCGTTCCCTATCAAGTGTGGTCAACAAGGAAGTCCTGAAATCACATGGGGAAAACAATAGAACATATACATATTATAGTACTGATAAAAAAAGAATAAAATTAGAAGAAGCCTACAAAAACAGCTCTGTTGCTGCCATCACCCTCTTAACTGGTGGAGTGCGAGCGCTTTCTCTTCCAACAGTCAGGATCAATTCTTTTCCGCTCTTCTGCTTGTGCTCTGGCTTCTGCATTGAATGTCTCACGGTCTTCCTCAGGCAAGGCTTTCCACATAGTGCCAAGAAGGACAGAGATAGCCCTGGAAGCAAAGAAAGTCTCATTACCATCTGACATAACCTTGTCAATGGTCAGTGACTGATTAATTGTATGTATGGTCAGGTATATATAACTTCCGATGACTCATAAACAGTGTAACCCCTAAAGTCCTATCTGCCGCGTGTGTCAGTCCTATCTGCCACAATCTTGGAAGGCCTGTCAAAAACTGTCAGGCTTTATCCCAACCTTCTTTTTGTTAAGAATGGGACCAACTGTGTGTCTGCTAATATTACTAGTAGTTTTTGGCAAGTTTCCTCAAGCCACACCCACTATATCAGCTACATATCCCTATGCCCCTGTTAGGTCCTCCTCTACCTCACCCTCTGTTTTACAATGCCTTATAGTACATTATTGACTTTTTACTATTCATACCTTTGCTGAATTTCATTGTTTTCCGTGAAGGAACATGTTCCTTTCTTTGCTTTAGTTATGCAATATTTGCATGTTTTATATACTGGTATTTTAAAGGCATGGAAGCTTTTTCCCATTTCCCTTTCTATTGGAGGGGTTAGTGCATTCATTTTTGAAACTGTGAGTAAGAAAGATATATGATACTCTACTGCACAGTCTATATTTGATATGCGGTAATGATATAGACATTTTCTGGTGTGTAAATTTAAGCTCTTTAAAAGCCAGACTAAAATTTGCCTTAGTGAAACTTGAAAAAATCATACCCTAAATGTGGATAGTGGTACAGGCATATTGAAAGCTCTACAGTCTTTAAAGTTTAAAAGCTTAATATTCAGGTTCTCCTCAATAGCATGTGTTATTTGTGAACAATTTAGATATTATGAACAAGCTCTCCATATCATTAAGTGGAATAAACAGAATAACCTGAAATAATAAATATAGTATAAATAATTTATATTTTGAATAGGAATAGGAATATCATAATTTCCCTAAAAATCAAGATCAACACAGTAAACATGCTGATAACAAACATTAAAATTGCTGTGTGTGGATAAGGAACAGAAAATAGGAGAGAAATCACATAGATCTTTGGTAATACAGTAAAGAGAGGAAAAGATAAAGAAAATCCACAGAAAACCTCTTCTCACCTGTTGTCTTTTCCAGGGTACTGCTGGATGAGCTTGAGACGATGGTGCTTAGCAAATAGCATGAATCCATTCATGGGCCTTCTTGCGCGACTGCCACCTCCGCCTTCTGCCCCTCCCATCGCTCCCCCTCCCCCTCCCCCTCCGCTGCGGCCATCGCGATTTTTCTTGGAGGGCGAGGCTGGTGGCGAGAGGAAGACTGTTCTGTGTGTGTGTGGGGGGAAGGTGGCGCTGGGGGGTGCTGAGTAAGCTCCCGGGCCTCCCTCCACCAGGTCGTCGTTAAAATCAAACCTGCAAGTGTGCCAGTCATTTAGGGCCCTGGTGTTGTGAAAGCTACTTGGTCCTTTCTCTGTGCAAGACTTAGAGGTTGGGTCATTCAAATTTCCAAGTGTTATAGCTGGACTAAAGCTATGTGCTACTTTAGAATCATAAAAAATTATGATTCTATAACTTACTGCTGCTCAGGATGCATGTATGTATGTGTATTCATATTTATATATATACATATATATACATATATATTGCTTGCACGCACACACGCACGCACACACACACACAAATGCATGCACACACTCACACACACGCACATACATATATATGTCATTCTGTGCAGTGCATTATCTCTTACCTTTTCATGGCATCAGCCAGATCCGGTGTGACAACGGGAATGGGGGTTTGGGTTGTCTCTGGATGGTAGGGTGGTAGACATACATCTCCCTCCTGTAGCTGTTGGCAGGGGAGGCTGTATCTCTCAGTTGTTCGATCAGGGAATACACTGCACCAACCTGGTTGAAATTAACTTGGTTAGTCATTTGCTTTAATGACAAAAGACTAATCTGTTACTATATCTGACCATTCATTTATACTATAACTTAAACATACAATGTCAACAGTTGATGATGCTCTCACCCAACTCACCTTTTCCATGGACATAGAAGGGGTGGTCGGGTGGTGTAATGACCATAATGTCCTCCTGCTGGACCCTGACTGGTCGGAAATACAGCTGGCAGTAACTGGGGGGACCTGGGATGTGCGAAGAGGGTGCCTCGTGTAAGATGCGCATCAGGTGCAGGCCATGGGGGGCATAGCGCTGCTGATGTGTGCGCTCCAGCTGGCCCAATTCTTCACTAAGCCTTGCGCTTGTGACCTGGCCTCCACCACCCAGGACAAAGTGCACACGCACGCCTGACATAAATACAGACCAGACATTTGTAGGCCATTGGTGCCCCGACGTGGGCTGGGGGGACACAGATGAGGGGCAGGGGGAGGAGCCATGGCCTAGTCTGTCACCTGGCCCTAGCCCCCCATGGAGTTGGTGCCCTGAGGGCCCCCCATGCAGGTGTGGTGAGGGGAGGTGTGGCGAGACATGGTGTGGGGAGGGCATGTGGGGTGAAGGGGCATGGGAGTAGGACACATGGCAATCAGCCATCATGCCCTCACTCTCCAGCTCCTCCCTTGAGGAGTTGAGGGAGGAGGTAGAGGGGTGCGAGGGGGCTGGGGACAGGAGGGAGGAGGGCAGCCCACCAAGGGGGGCTGTGGACAGGTTGAGGGGACCCTGGTTGCCTCCTGACATGCCCCCTGCTCCCAAGGATGAACCATTGGAGCCCCCCTCACTGAAGGGAAACCTGCTGGTGATGACCGGGATGGCTGAGTGGGGATGTGGTGTGTGCGGTGTGTGGGGGGTGGGGAGCCCTGGAATCCTTAGGGATGAGGACGAGGATGAGGAGGAGGAGGAAG
>BOPN01003593.1:10000-12500 GCA_017312705.2 Penaeus japonicus | reverse complement strand
TCATCTAGCCAAAAGCATGTCTACTAAGAGACCGCGGGCAAAAACGAGAATTCTCCTGAACCCTCCGAGAGGAAATTGGAGTTAGTCTGACAGATATTCTCTTCAAATTATGCGAAGAAATGTAAATTGATAATTCATTACTCGTGCATGACATGTACGTACAGTAATGAGCAACTTGTCTGTCATGCATGAAACTTTGATTACATATATGCTTGCGGTCTCTGACTTTGTGATATAATATGAAAAAAAAATCTTTGTTTACTGGTGTGAACCGGCTTTTTAAGGAATTCTTTTGTGTCATGTAACTTATTCAAGTGATGATTAAAAAATAACTATATTTCTTTTCTCTTTATATAATTTTTATTGTTCTCGTCAGCATAATTCAAAATATTTTCAATTCCTCCATAATAATCCTCAGATGTTGAATTATAACCACGACCAAAATCTAGCAATTATTGTTGCCTTTACAGTTTTCCACAATGCTATTTTTTATCCATAAGTATTTCCATGATCATATTCTGTCTGCCTTCGATACAGGTGTTCCACGACAGGTGCAAGATAGTGATATTCTAAAGAATTCTTGTATTATTTTCACTGCTGTTGCTTCGTTGTTCTTATCATTGTTCTTGACATCGTTGTTATTATCATTAATACTATCGTTATCATAATATTTGTTATTAGTATTATCATCATCATCATTGCTGTTAATGGCGTTGTTGTTTTTGTTATTGTTATCAATATTATTATCATTATTATCATAATTATCCATATTATTATTATTATGATTATCATCATTACCATAATTACTATACTTAATCTTATTATTATCATCATCATTACTTATGATTATGATGCTGGTGGGATGATAATGGAAATTATCACCATTGATAATAATGATTATCATTATTGTTGTTGTTGTCATCATTAATATTATTATCATTGCTTTTATTATTATTATCATTATTATTATTATCATTATTACCAATGTTATTATTATTGTTATCATTGATATTATTATTAGTGTTATTATCATAGTCATTATTATTACTATTGTCGTCATTACTACGATTGTTGTTAACATTGTTATCATCAATAATGATATCATTTATCATCAGCATTATTGGTGTTATTATCATGTCATTATAATGATAATAACATCAATGTAGTAATAATAATAATGTTAATGATAATAATGAGGATGATAACAATAATGATGATGATAATTAGTATTGCTGTTATTATCATTAATATTGTTATTATTATTATCATTATCATTATTATTATTGTTACCATTATTATCATCATCCTTATTATCATCGTTATTGTTGTTTTTATCATTATCATTGTTGTTATAGTTATATATATTTTAAACATTATTAGTATTATCACCTTTATCATTATTATTATCTTTTTTATGATTGTGTTTATCACGATTATCATCATCATCATTATTATTGTTGTTGTTATTGTTATTATCTTAATTATTATTGTGTTTATCATTATCATCATTATTATTATTACTTTTATTGCCCTTATCATTATTATTACCATAACCATTATGTCATACTTATTAACTACATTATTACTATTTTTATTACCATTATTGTTATTATGATTATTTTATATTATTGCTGCTGTTATTATTATTGCTTTTATCGTTTTTCCTATTACCATCATTTTCATTATCATCATTATTGTTATTTTCTTGTTATCATATCCAGTGTCAGAAGTGATCTTACATCAGTTTATATTAATTTATGTTATGAATATAGGCAAGAATAAGTATATTGAAGAGTAATGAGATTTGTGTTTATTTATTCGATTGTAATTAGGGTCAAGATTATTCGCTTCCTCCTATTTTTTCTGTTTATTTCTATGAATACTGCATTGATCAGTCGACTCCGTGACAATAGGCTGTTGAGAATATATCATATATTGATATTATCTATCTATCTATCTATATATATATATGTGTCTGTGTGTGTGTGTGTGTGTGCGTGTTTGTATATATATATATATATATATATATATATATATATATATATATATATATATATATATATGTATATATACACACACACACACACACACACACACACACACACACACACACACACACACATATATATATATATATATATATATATATATATATATATATATAGGTACACATGTATCTATTTATTTCTCTCTCTCTTATTTCTTCTCTCTCTCACTCTCGTTCTCTCTCTCTCGCTTTCACTCTCTCTCTCTCTCTCTCTCTCTCTCTCTCTCTCTCTCTCTCTCTCTCTCTATATATATATATATATATATATATATATGTATGTATGTATGTATATATATATATATTTGTATATATATCTAAATGTATATATATATACATATACATATACATATACATATATATATTCATATCCATATCCATATCGTGTGTGTGTGTTTGTGTGTGTTTGTCTGTGTGCATGTGTGTATGTGTATTATTTGTGATTTTGTTACAGTG
>BOPN01003593.1:0-5000 GCA_017312705.2 Penaeus japonicus | reverse complement strand
ATCAAAACAACGATGATACATGTCGAGGAAAATGTAATAACATAAACCTGTTGTATTTATTGTAAATCAAATAAAATCAACGCATTGTTATGGATCAGGCATGATGATCAGCGCCTATAATTAATGTTTATCATTAGTGATTACGGTTGCGGATGTTATGCATATTATGAAAGCAATAACAAAAAGAGTAAGTATAATGATAACAGTTACAACATCAACATTTATAATGATAATGATGATGTTACTAATGATATCACCAATTCATCAACACCATCATTGCCATGTGATGGTGATGATGCTGATAATGATGACAATGATAATAATAAGACTAATGATTATTATAATGAAAATTATAATAATGATAAAATAATGATCATGATGATAAAAAATGGTGATAATGATAAGAATAGATATTATATATGATGATAATGATACTGATGATAATAACTGTAATGACAATGATGTCAATGATAATAATATGGGTGATAATAAAGATACTCATGATATTAACAACAACAACAATTATATGATTGATAATAAAAATAATAAAAATGATAACAAAAGTAGTAATAATAACGATATTGGCAATTATAATACTAACAGTAGTAGTAGTAGTAGTTATATTGGTACTACTACTACTACTACTAGTAATTATATATAATAACAGTAATGATAATAATGATGACATGAGGATAATGATAATGATTAAATAATATCATAATGATAATGATGATGATAACAAGAGTAATAATAGTACTAAGGATAATTATGATAATGATAATACTAACACTAATGATAACGATGACGATGATAATGATAATAATGATATAATGATAATATGATATAATGATAACATAATAATAATAATAATAATAATAATAATAATAATAATAATAATAATAGCAGTGATAATGATGATGCTAATGACAACTGCGATAATAACGATAATGATAATACTGATACTTATGGTTACATAAGGAATAACAATAACGATAATGGGGATGATAATAAGGCCAACTATACTCACATTAACATTATAGCAACAGTTAAGGTGATGATCCAAAGAAATGTATTCGTGACACAGAAACACACAACAACAACAACAACAACAAAAAAAACTCCCAACAAAACAAATTCGCAGGAGGGGTATAGTTTGGAAAGACACAATGGGCGCCAAGAGAGGAAATGCATAACAAAGACACATAGGCGACACGAAGGGAATATAGTTCTTCGGGTTCGTCTCGTGGGTTTTCTCTTTATCTGCTAGGTTGGATATTTTCCCTTTCTCTCGCTCGCTCTTGCTCTTTCTCTTTTTCCTGCCGGTTTAATTCTCCCCCTCTCTTTCTTTCTTTTTCTCTCTGTCTCCATCTCTGTCTCTCTCCCACACACACACGCGCGCGCGCACGCACACACACACTTTCTCTCTTTCTTTCGCTCTCTCTCTTACATTCTCACTCTCTCTCTCTCACACATACATATACACATACACACACACACACACTCTCTCTCTCTCTCTCTCTCTCTCACGTCCTTCCCTTCTCTCCCCCCCTCTCCCTCCTACCACTTCTTTCTCTATCCACATCCTCATTTCTTGTTGATTCACCAAAATCCGATTTGAATCCAGAATGCATGGAAACTTCTCGAAAGTTAATTTTCGGGAAATGAGATGACTGTCGCTCACAAGACGCAAGGAAGTCGACGAAACACGAGAGGAAGGAATGACGTCACCGGTCCACTCCCACGCGATGCCCGGGAGAGAAAATGTGGTTATGTTAATGATGGCGTTATGCCGTTTTGTTTCTTTTTTTTTTTTCTTGAGGATGCTCTCCATATCTTTCCTTCTTTGGATGTTCTTTCCAAGAAATGCGTCTTGAATTTGTTCTTTTTAAAGACACTATTTTTTTTATTCATATAATATGTAATGTTTTATTTACAATGGCAACCAATTGATCAAACATAAATTCGAAAGGCAAAAGAGAGAGAGTGAAAAAAGGTTCGAATCCCGCCAAGTATTGGATCTGATCGAGCGCGCAAGGCAACAACATCAAAATATAAAAACAAACAAACAATCAAACAAAAAAGAGGCATATCAAAGCCAGGTCCATAAGGTCAAAATCCGAAATATTCGCAGAATTCCTCTGAATGGAAAATAAAACAAACTTTCCAATGAAATATTTAGGTAAAAAGAGGGAGATATCTGAACGAACGAATCAAGCGTTCGAAACCTTCAATTCATTCTCTGTTCTTTCCGTTTTTGATATATAGATGTCTTTTTTTTCTTACATTCCAATAAATGAAAACAAAAATATAAAACTATGATAGAGAGAAAAAAAATCTTCGCTCAAAATTTTAAAGATTTAAGCCATGAAGACTTTGTACTTGATACTTTTTTTTAAACATCAAAGCGGTTTCCTTTTGTGGCTTCGGTAAAATTATATATATTTTACTGGAATAATTCTAGATGTTTCAGTTGTGCTTGTAACTAAAATTGATATCGTTGTTAATATTGTTATTCTTATCATCATAGCAATTGTTTTTTTTTTGTTGTGATCAATATTCATACTTTTGTTATTAATATTGATGGTAATATAAAAATGGTAAATATAAAAATGGTAATTATGGTTATGCTATAGATGAGAGTAATGGCAATAACGATGATGACAATAACAACAGCAGTAGCAATAGTAATAATAGTAATGGTAGTAGTAGTAATAGTGATGATAAAAGTAATAGTACTGATAACCGTAATGATAATAACAATAATAACAACAATAATAATCATATGAACAACTATAATGATCATGCCAATACCAGTTACAATAACAAAAATACCAATGCTAATGCATCAACATGAATAACAGAATAAATACTTTTATTAAATAATCACGCGACAGGAGCGAAAGGAAAAAATAAATTTCAAAGTCATTCCTTCTCGAATTCCTGTTATGCTCGCCGTCCCCACTTGCTCATTTCTTGTAATTTGTGTTAAGAGGGGTCACGTGCCTGCAACTCTCTCTCTCTCTCTCTCTCTCTCTGACTCTCTCCCTCTCTCAATTTTCTTTTTCTTTCTTTCTCTTCTTTTGCCTTGTCTTCCTCTATTTCTTTTTTCGCTTTCTCTATATTTTCTTCTCGTTCTTTTCCCTTTTTTCCCCTCAACTTTTTCTTTTCCCCTTTCTCTTTGCTTTTCGTTTTCTCCTCCGCTCCATTTTTCTCTCTCAACTACTATTTTTCTTTATTTTTCTTCTCTCTGTCTCTCAACCATCACTTTTCCTTTCTCATTTACTTTTCTTTTCTGTCTCTGTTTCTTTTTCTAGCGCTTTTTTTGTTTTTGTTTCTCTGGCTTGTCTTTTTTCTTTCTTTTTTATTCTCTTTCTCACTCTCTCTTTCTCTCTTACTTTCTTTTTCATTTTGTTCTCACAATTTCTTCTTTGATTTGTTGTTTGTGTGTGTGGTTTCCTCTACTTCCCCCTCCTCTCTCTTTTCTTCTCTCTCTCTCTCTGTCACTCTCTTTCTTCCCCCTCTCTCTTTATTCCCCCCTCTCTGTTTGTCTGTCATTTTCTTCCCTCCTCTTTATCTGTGTCTCTCTTTCTCTCCGCCCCCCTCTCTGTCTCTCTCTTCCCTCCCCCTCCCTCTCTCTCTCTTTCTGTCCCTCCCTTCATCGCTCTCAGTCTTCCCACCCTGTATCTCTATCTCCTCTATCATTCATACTAAACACCTGCAAACACAAAGACACAAACAGCACAAACAAACAAGCAAATTCCACAAACGACATCCTGAAACTTCATTGTTTATGACGTTAAAGTTCTTGAAGGTCGCTCCTCCGCTTCCCTCCCCTCCCCTCCCCTCCCCCCCCTAGCCCCTCCTCTCCAAAGAAGCGACAAAAGAAAACGAGAGAGAGTGAGAGAGAGAGAGAGAAAGAGAGAGAGAGAGAGAGGGAAAGAGAGGGAGAGAGGTGGAAAAAAAGAATGGAAAGTAAATTCGATTTCAGCGCACACACTCTGGAGCGGTTATTATATCAAAATGGTGTCGTCACGTCCGCTAGAAGGAGCCGCTACGCTCTTCAAAGGTCAGCCAGCGATGATTTCCATGGAGGTGTTTTACCGCGCTTGTGTATGCGGTGAGAGGAAGAGAAGGGGAGGGAGGGAGGGAGGGAGGGAGGGATGGGGAGTGAGAGAGTGAGGGAGGGAGGGGGTGGAGGGGGGCAAGCGAGAATGAGAGAGAGAGAGAGAGAGAGAGAGAGAGAGAGAGAAGAACAAGATAAAATAAAAGATAGAGAGAATGAGACGAGAGAGAGAGAGAGAGAGAGAGAGAGAGAGAGAATAGAGAGACAGAGAGCGAGAGAGGAAAGACTTGGGCACCGTCTTAACCTCTGCCATTGCAACTCTGAATCACCACTTGCACTCATTAAAAGCCAAGGGAGCCGGGCAACCAGCACTACGGTCGACGCTGACCCTGAAATACTGAGGAATTTCGACTCTAAGGGAAGGCGTTGCTTTCTCGTCGATTCCCTTGCGTTAGAGTACTGAATATGGGGAAGTGGATGGGGAGGGGGGGGGGGGGCAAGAGGGGAGGGGGAGGGGTAGAAGGGTTGTTGAAGGGAAAGAAGAGCGGGAAAGAGAAGCAGGGAGGAAAAAGGTAAGATAAAGAGAGCGAGAGCGAGAGCGAGAGAGAGAGAGAGAGAGAGAGAGAGAGAGAGAGAGAGAGAGAGAGAGAGAGAGAGAGAGAGAGAGAGAGAGAGAGAGAGAGAGAGAGAGAGAGAGAGAGAGAGAGAGAGAGAGAGAGAGAGAGAGAGAGAGAGAGAGCAAGAGACAAGAGAACCGGAGACAGAGAGAGAGAGAGAGAGAGCAAGACAAGAGAACCGAGAGAGAGAGAGAGAGAGAGAGAGAGACAAGAGAACCGAGACAGAGAGAGAGAGAGAGAGAGAGAGAGAGAGAGAGAGAGAGAGAGAGAGAGAGAGAGAGAGAGAGAGAGAGAGAGAGAGAGAGAGAGAGAGAGAGAGA
>BOPN01003592.1:150000-154113 GCA_017312705.2 Penaeus japonicus | reverse complement strand
ACACATATATATGTATGCATATATGTAAAAATATATGTATATATATGTATATATATATATATTATATATATGTATACATGTATATTTGTATACATATATGTGTATATTTATAAATATATATAGAGTGAGTGTGAGTGAGAGAGTGAGAGTGAGAGTGAGAGTGAGAGTGAGAGTGAGTGTGTGAGTGTGTGAGTGTGTGAGTGAGAGAGAGAGAGAGAGAGAGAGAGAGAGAGAGAGAGAGAGAGAGAGAGAGAGAGAGAGAGAATATGTGTGTGTGTGTGTGTGCTTCTGTGAGAGAGAATGTTTGTGAGTGTGTGTGTGTTGAAATTTATTTTGTAATGCTCCACACACAGCCCACTTTATATCCTTTTGTAGGAGTCAATGTTGTGGTAGTTTAAGGCAGACCCACTTTTGGATCTTAAGTTTTACATAATTTCTCCCTTAGATTAAATATGAAACATCACTCTTGTATCTTTTCTATTACTATTTTATTTTCTGTAAGAGCTACAGAGAGCATGAGCAATGTTGCATGGTCTTTGCAGTATATAAGAGAAGCATAGCAGTGTAGAGTGCAGCCAGTTTGTTTATTGAGAGGCAGACTCTTTATCTTATCTGTTATGTCACTTGATGTTACAAGGACACCGAGTTTAGAAATACATTACACATAGCTGCAGTATTATATTTTGGAAATGCAAGATTGAACTTTAAGATGTATGAATATTTAGATAGATCTTTCTCTTTTTCTCTCTTGCTCTCTTTCTATTTCTCTCTTGCTCTCCTTCTATTTCTCTCTTGCTCTCTCTCTATTTCTCTCTTGCTCTCTCTCTATTTCTCTCTTGCTCTCTCTCTCTCTCTCTTGCTCTCTTTCTCTCTTGCTCTCTCTCTATTTCTCTCTTGCTCTCTCTCTATTTCTCTCTTGCTCTCTCTCTATTTCTCTCTTGTTCTCTCTCTATTTCTCTCTTTGCTCTCCCTCTATTTCTCTCTTGCTCTCTCTATATTTCTCTCTATTTCTCTTTTGCTCTCTCTCTCTCTATTTCTCTCTTGCTTGCTCTCTCTCTTTTTCTCTTGCTCTCTCTCTATTTCTCTCTTGTTCTCTTTCTCTACTTTTCTCTTGCTCTCTCTCTATTTCTCTCTTGCTCTCTCTCTCTTTCCATCTTGCTCTTTTGCTCTCTCTTTCTCTCTTGCTCTCTCTTTCTATTTCTCTCTTGCTCTCTCTCCCTCTTTTCCTTTCTTCCTCTCTCCCTCTTTTCCTTTTCCTCTCTCCCTCTTTTCCTTTCTTCCTCTCTCCCTCTTTTCCTGTCTTCCTCTCCCTCTTTTCCTTTCTTCCTCTTTCCCTTTCTCCCTCTTTTCCTTTCTCCCTCTTTCCTCCTCTCCCCCACCTCCTCCAAGAGGCAAAAGACTCCCTCGTTAGCCTGACTTTCCTTTGAACTTATTTGCACTTTGACAGAGTCCTTCACGAGTTGAAACAAATAGCTGTTTCTCCATTAAACATCTATTTAAGGAAACATATGTCATAACTATAGATAGCGTTTTATATGTTTCATATAAAGTCAGTTATCATGATACAATAATTTGTATAATTTTCCACGAAAGTTTGTCCACATTGCACAGCGTAAATATAGTTGATAAATACCGTGTTACGAACTTCCGATTTAACTGCAATGGCAAATCTAGTTAACATGCAATGAATATTGGATATATGCAACTAGCAGTTTATTCCATGGCAATACCAGGGTCATTGTGTGGAAGTGGATTGAACTGCAACTGATTGAGAAATATTGGATCTGATTGCAGTCCCTCCCTCTCTCTGGCTATCTTTTTGAATCATCTATTTTATTGCCTTTTTTTCCTTTTATTTTCTTTCTTTTGTCTTTCTCTTTGTATGTTTATTTTTTTCTCTAGATTATTCTTTCGATCTTTTTCTTTCTCTTTCTTTCTTTCTCTGTCTGTTTGGTTATTTGCCTTTTTCCCTCTCATGCTATGTCTCTTTGTGTATCTGTCTGCCTCTCTCTCTCTCTCTCTCTCTCTCTCTCTCTCTCTCTCTATATATATATATATATATATATATATATATATATATATATATATTTCTCTCTTTCTCTCTCTCTCACTCTCTCTTTCTCTCAGCCCCCTTCCCTCCCTTTCTTCCAATACAAAAATTCTATCTTTCCAAAGCTCCTTCAATAACAAGAAGAAAAATCTGTTCCCTTATCATACACGCAGCAAACGTTCTGAGGAGAGCAAACATCCGGGACTTCTATGATCAGCTGATCCAAAAGTTGGCAAAACGTTTAGCTCCTCAAAGAAGTTAATCCTTACTCAATTGTCTGTTTGTATGTGGCTTATAACTATTCAATTGTAAGTGTTTGTATATTGCTTATAACTATTAATTTGTAAGTGCTTGTATATTGCTTATAACTATTCATTTGTAAGTACTTGTATATTGCTTATAACTATTAATTTGTAAGTGCTTGTATATTGCTTATAACTATT
This sequence comes from Penaeus japonicus, assembly GCA_017312705.2. Taxonomy (NCBI): domain Eukaryota; kingdom Metazoa; phylum Arthropoda; class Malacostraca; order Decapoda; family Penaeidae; genus Penaeus; species Penaeus japonicus. The sequence continues at coordinate 151,620 of BOPN01003592.1, read as the reverse complement.
CATTTGTAAGTGCTTGTATATGGCTTATAACTATTAATTTGTAAGTGCTTGTATATTGCTTATAACTATTAATTTGTAAGTGCTTGTATATTGCTTATAACTACATATTTGTAAGTGTTCGTATATTACCTATAACTGTACTTTAGTAAGAGTTCATGTACAGATGGCTTTGTATATCACAGATTACATTCCGTAGGGTTGTATGTAGACGTGTATGAGCATGGTGAGTGACTATTAAGTGTGCGTGTTCTTGCGTATATGTGATTGATTTTGCTGTAAGGACGCTTAGTAACAATCATGGAGAGTGATGTAATAGAAATCTGTAAAGGTACAATGTTCAGAGAGAGTGAGGGGGTAGAAGGAAGAGAGAGAGAGAGAGAGAGAGAGAGAGAGAGATTCTAAAGAGAGAGAGTGGGGAAGAGAGAGAGAGAGAGAGAGAGACAGAGAGCGATTCTAAAGACAGAGAGTGAGGAAGAGAGAGAAAGAGAGAGATTCTAAAGAAAGAGAGTGGGGAAGATAGAGAGAGATTCTTAAGAGAGAGAGAGTGGGGGTAGAAGGAAAAGAGAAAGAGATTCTAAAGAGAGGGTGGGGAAGAAAGAGCGAGAGAGGGAGAGAGATTCTTAAGAGAGAGAGAGAGAGAGAGATTCTAAAGAGAGAGTGGGGAAGAAAGGGCGAGAGAGGGAGAGAGATTCTTAAGAGAGAGAGAGAGAGATTCTAAAGAGAGAGAGTGGGGAAGAGAGAGAGAGAGATTCTTAAGAGAGAGAGAGATTGGGGGTAGAAGGAAAAGAGAAAGAGAAAGAAAGAGAGAGAGAGGGAGAGAGATTCTTAAAAGAGAGAGAGAGTGAGAGAGAGAGATTCTAAAGAGAGAGAGTGAGAAAGAGAGAGAGATTCTAAAGAGAAAGAGAGAGAGATTCTAAAGAGAGAGAGAGAGAGAGAGAAATTCTTAAGAGAGAGAGAGTGGGGGTAGAAGGAAAAGACAGAGAGTGGGGAAGAGAGAGAAAGATTCTAAAGAGAGAGAGTGGGGAAGAGAGAGGGAGAGAGAGTGGGGAAGAGAGAGGGAGAGAGAGTGAGGGTAGAAGTAAGAGAGAGAGAGAGAGAGAAAAGAGAGATTCAAAAAAGAGAGAAAAGAGAGATTCAAAAAAGAGAGAAAAGAGAGATTCTAAAAAGAGAGAAAAGAGAGATTCTAAAAAGAGAGAGAGGCAGAAGACAGACAGAAACAACCAGAGACAGTCAAACAAACAAACAGACAGACAGAAGTAGAGAGGAAACAAAAGAAGATCAACAAGGGAGAGGAATAAGAACACCCAACGACAGCGCCCACGTCTAGACAGCAAGGTGTCACAAAGGATACTGCCATCTGAGTTGGGAATGAGGGCGACTTAGATCACTTATGGAAAGCATTACATTATTTAAGCGATGCCCGGGAGCAGCAGCCTAAGGTCTCGCGCATGGTAACTGTGCATGACTCTCAGGTAGTGGGTATGTGTGTGGGAATCTTTCTCTCTCTTTGTGTCTGGCTGTCATGTGCGTGAGTGTCTGTCTGTCTGTCTCTCATGTGCGCGAGTGTCTCTCTGTCTCTCATGTGCGTGTCTGTCTGTCTCTTATATATGTGTGAGTGTC
>BOPN01003592.1:137500-140000 GCA_017312705.2 Penaeus japonicus | reverse complement strand
CTCTCTCGCCCCCCTCTCCCTCTCCTCCTTTCCCCTCTCCCTCTCCTCTCGCCCCTCTCCTCTCTCCTCTCGTCCCTTTCCCCTCTCCTCTCGCACCTCTCCCTCTCCTCTCGCCCCTCTCCCTCTCCTCCTTTCCCCTCTCCCCTCTCCTCTCGCCCCTCTCCCCTCTCCCCTCCTCTCGCCCTCTCTCCCTCTTATCTCGCCTCTCTCCCCTCTCCTCTCGCCCTTCCTCTCCTCTCTCCCCTTCCTCGCCCCTTTCCCCTCTCCTCTCGCACCTCTCCCTCTCCTCTCGCCCCTCTCCCTCTCCTCCTTCCCTCTCCCCCTCTCCTCTCGCCCCCTCTCCTCTCTCCTCTCGCCCCTTTCCCCTCTCCTCTCGCACCTCTCCCTCTCCTCTCGCCCCTCTCCCTCTCCTCCTTAACCTCTCCCCCTCTTTCTCTCGCCCCTCTCCTCCTCTCTCCCTCTCGCCCCTTTCCCCTCTCCTCTCGCACCTCTCCCTCTCCCTCCCTCGCCCCTCTCCCTCTCCCTCCTTTCCCTCTCCCCTCTCCTCTCGCCCCTCTCACCTCTCCTCCTTTTCCCTCTCCTCACGTCCCTCTCTCCCTCTCTCCTCTTGCCCCTCTCCCCCTCCTCGCCCCTCTGCCTCCTCTCGCCCCTCTCCCTCTCCCTCTGCCCCTCTCCCTCTCATCTCGCCCTCTCCCTCTCATCTCGCCCCTCTCCCTTCCTCTTTTCCCCTCCCTCTCCCTCTCTCTCAACCCTCTCCCTCTCCTCTCGCTCTCTCCCCTGCTCTCGCCCTCTCCCCTCTCATCTCACCCCTCTCCCCTCTCCCTCCTTTCCCCTCCCTCTCCTCTCGCCCCTCTCCCTCTCATCTCGCCCCTCTCCCCTCTCCTCTCGCCCCTCTCCCTCTCATCTCGCCCCTCTCCCCTCTCTCTCGTCCCTCTCCCTCTCCTCTCGCCCCTCTCCCTCTCATACTTCGCCCCCCCTCTCCCCTCTCTCCTCTCGCCCCTCTCCCTCTCATCTCGCCCCTCTCCCCTCTCCTCCAACTTTCCCTCTCCCTCTCCTCGCCCCTCCCCCTCCTCTCCGCCCCTCTCCCCCCCTCTCCCTCGACCCCTCTCTCCCTCTCCTCTCGCCCCTCTCCCCTCTCCTCTCGCCCCTCTCCCTCTCCCCTCGCTCCTCTCCCTCTCCTCTCGCTCCTCTCCCTCTCCTCTCGCCCCTCTCCCTCTCCTCTCGCCCCTCTCCCTCTCCTCCTTTCCCTCCCCTCTCCTCTCTCACCCTCTCCCTCTCCTTCGCCCCTCTCCCTCTCATCTCGCCCTCTCCCCCTCTCCTCTTCCCCGCCCTCTCCCTCTCCTCTCGCCCCTCTCCTCTCCTCTCGCCCCTCTCCCTCCTCTGCCTTCCTCTCCTCTCGCTCCTCTCCCTCTCCTCTCGCCCCTCTCCCTCCTCTCGCCCCTCTCCCCCTCTCCTCCTTTCCCCTCTCCCCTCTCCTCTCACCCCTCCCTCTCCCTCTCGTCCCTCTCCCTCTCCTCTCGCCCCTCTCCCTCTCCTCTCGCCCCTCTCCCCTCTCCTCTCGCCCCTCTCCCTCTCCTCTCGCCCCTCTCCCTCTCCTCTTTTCCCCTCTCCCTCTCCTCTCGCCCCTCTCCCTCTCCTCTCGCCCCTCTCCCCTCTCCTCTCGCCCCTCTCCCTCTCCTCTCGCCCCTCTCCCCTCTCCTCCTTTCCCCTCTCCCTCTCCTCTCGCCCCTCTCCCTCTCCTCTCGCCCCTCTCCCCCTCTCCTCTCGCCCCTCTCCCTCTCCTCTCGTCCCCCTCCCCTCTCCTCTTGCCCCTCTCCCTCTTCTCTCGCCCCTCTCTCCTCTCCTCTCGCACCTCTCCCTCTCATCTCGCCCCTCTCCCTCTTCTCTCGCCCCTCTCCCTCTCCTCCTTTCCCCTCTCCCTCTCCTCTCGCCCCTCTCCCCTCTCCTCCTTTCCCTCTCCCTCTCCTCTCGCCTCTCCCTCTCCCTCTCGCACCTCTCCCTCTCATCTCGCCCCTCTCCCTCTCCTCGCCCCTCTCTCCCTCTCCTCCATTTCCTCTCTCCCTCCCTCTCGTCCCTCTCCCTCTCATCTCGCCCTCTCCCTCTCCTCTCGCCCCTCTCCTCTCGCCCCTCCCCCTCTCCTCTCGCCCCTCTCCCTCTCCCCCTCTCATCTCGCCCCCTCTCCCTCTCCTCTCGCCCCTCCCCCCTCCTCTCGCCCTCCCCTCTCCCTCTCGCCTCTCTCCCTCTCCCTCTCGCACCTCTCCCTTCATCTCGCCCCTCTCCCTCCTCTCGCCCCTCTCCCTCTCCTCCATTTCCCTCTCCCTCTCCTCTCGTCCCTCTCCCTCTCATCTCGCCCCTCTCCCCTCTTCTCTCGCCCCTCTCCTCTCGCCCCTCCCCCTCTCCTCTCGCCCCTCTCCCTCTCCCCTCTCCTCTCGCCCCTCTCCCTCTCCTCTCGCCCCTCCCCCTCTCCTCTCGCCCCTCTCCCTCTCCTCCTTTCCCCTCT
>BOPN01003592.1:122500-130000 GCA_017312705.2 Penaeus japonicus | reverse complement strand
TCCTGTTCCTATATATCATTTATATGTGTATGTGTGTGTATATATATATATATATACATACATAAATATATATATATATATATATATATATATATATATATATATATATATATATATATTTATGTATGTATATATATATATATATATGTATATATATATATATATATATATGTATATATATATATATATATATATATATATATATATATATATATATATATATATATATATATATATATTTATGTATGTATATATATATATATATATATATATATATATATATATATATATATATATATATATATATATATATATATATATATATATATATATATATATATATATATATATATATATATATATATATACAGACACATATATATACATACATACATACACACACACACACACACACACACACACACACACAAAGAGAGGTGGACAACTAGAAAGATCCACATCTACAGAGATAATAGCTTATAAAAAGAACCGAAACGATACACCTCTGACGTAACAGCCACCCCTCAAAAAAAAAAAAAAAAAAAAAAAAAAAAAAAAAAAAAAAAAATGACCAATTCAACTCGTCTAAGCGGCGCGAGTCGTGGCTGCCATCTTTCCTCTTGCAGTTCCTGTAGAGACTAGAAACGACGCCAACGAAGATACAAACAGGACACACTATGTAGCAGAAATACACAACAAACATGTGGAAAACACAACATATAACATGGCACTACAGGCACCGGCGGGAGGCAACATACTCCTGGAACCTACAACAAGTAACGGGATACAACAAACGGCAGCAGGGTACAAGCAACACCAGAAGGGCACAAGAAACACACACAAAAGAGAAAACTCCAGAAGCACACATAAGACACAGGCAGGAAACAACAAACACCATCAGGACACAATAGAAACTAACAGAAACCAACAGAACACAACAGGACACAACTAACACAAACAAGACACAGTACCAGTCAGCAAGACACAGTAGACACCAACAGGACACACTAAAAGCCAACAGGACACACTAGAAACCAACAGGACACATTAAAAGCCAACAGGACACACTAAAAGCCAACAGGACACACTAAAAGCCAACAGGACACACTAAAAGCCAACAGGACACACTAAAAGCCAACAGGACACACTAAAAGCCAACAGGACACACTGAAAACCAACAGGACACACTAAAAATCAACAGGACACACTAAAAATCAACAGGACACACTTAAAGTCAACAGGACACACTAAAAGCCAACAGGACACACTGAAAACCAACAGGACACACTAAAAATCAACAGGACACACTTAAAGTCAACAGGACACACTAAAAGCCAACAGGACACACTGAAAACCAACAGGACACACTAAAAATCAACAGGACACACTTAAAGTCAACAGGACACACTAAAAACCAACAGGACACACTAAAAGCCAACAGGACACACTAAAAGCCAACAGGACACACTAAAAGCCAACAGGACACACTAAAAGCCAACAGGACACACTAAAAGCCAACAGGACACACTGAAAACCAACAGGACACACTAAAAATCAACAGAACACACTAAAAGCCAACAGGACACACTAAAAACCAACAGGACACACTGAAAACCAACAGGACACACTAAAAATCAACAGGACACACTTAAAGTCAACAGGACACACTAAAAGCAAACAGGACACACTAAAAGCCAACAGGACACACTAAAAATCAACAGGACACACTTAAAGTCAACAGGACACACTAAAAGCCAACAGGACACACTGAAAACCAACAGGACACACTTAAAGTCAACAGGACACACTTAAAGTCAACAGGACACACTAAAAATCAACAGGACACACTTAAAGTCAACAGGACACACTAAAAACCAACAGGACACACTAAAAATCAACAGGACACACTTAAAGTCAACAGGACACACTAAAAGCCAACAGGACACACTAAAAATCAACAGGACACACTTAAAGTCAACAGGACACACTAAAAATCAACAGGACACACTTAAAGTCAACAGGACACACTAAAAACCAACAGGACACACTTAAAGTCAACAGGACACACTTAAAGTCAACAGGACACACTAAAAATCAACAGGACACACTTAAAGTCAACAGGACACACTAAAAACCAACAGGACACACTAAAAATCAACAGGACACACTTAAAGTCAACAGGACACACTAAAAGCCAACAGGACACACTAAAAATCAACAGGACACACTTAAAGTCAACAGGACACACTAAAAATCAACAGGACACACTTAAAGTCAACAGGACACACTAAAAACCAACAGGACACACTAAAAATCAACAGGACACACTAAAAATCAACAGGACACACTTAAAGTCAACAGGACACACTAAAAACCAACAGGACACACTAAAAATCAACAGGACACACTAAAAATCAACAGGACACACTTAAAGTCAACAGGACACACTAAAAATCAACAGGACACACTTAAAGTCAAGAGGACACACTAAAAATCAACAGGACACACTTAAAGTCAACAGGACACACTAAAAACCAACAGGACACACTTAAAGTCAACAGGACACACTAAAAGCCAACAGGACACACTAAAAACCAACAGGACACACTAAAAATCAACAGGACACACTTAAAGTCAACAGGACACACTAAAAACCAACAGGACACACTTAAAGTCAACAGGACACACTAAAAGCCAACAGGACACACTTAAGGTCAACAGGACACACTAAAAGCCAACAGGACACACTAAAAACCAACAGGACACACTAAAAATCAACAGGACACACTTAAAGTCAACAGGACACACTAAAAACCAACAGGACACACTTAAAGTCAACAGGACACACTAAAAGCCAACAGGACACACTTAAAGTCAACAGGACACACTAAAAACCAACAGGACACACTTAAAGTCAACAGGACACACTAAAAGCCAACAGGACACACTAAAAACCAACAGGACACACTAAAAATCAACAGGACACACTTAAAGTCAACAGGACACACTAAAAACCAACAGGACACACTAAAAACCAACAGAACACACTAAAAGCCAACAGGACACACTTAAAGTCAACAGGACACACTAAAAACCAACAGGACACACTAAAAGCCAACAGGACACACTTAAAGTCAACAGGACACACTAAAAACCAACAGGACACACTAAAAATCAACAGGACACACTTAAAGTCAACAGGACACACTAAAAATCAACAGGACACACTTAAAGTCAACAGGACACACTAAAAATCAACAGGACACACTTAAAGTCAACAGGACACACTAAAAACCAACAGGACACACTTAAAGTCAACAGGACACACTAAAAGCCAACAGGACACACTAAAAACCAACAGGACACACTAAAAACCAACAGGACACACTAAAAGCCAACAGGACACACTTAAAGACAACAGGACACACTAAAAACCAACAGGACACACTAAAAGCCAACAGGACACACTTAAAGTCAACAGGACACACTAAAAACCAACAGGACACACTAAAAATCAACAGGACACACTAAAAATCAACAGGACACACTTAAAGTCAACAGGACACACTAAAAACCAACAGGACACACTAAAAACCAACAGGACACACTAGAAGCCAACAGGACACACTTAAAGTCAACAGGACACACTAAAAACCAACAGGACACACTAAAAGCCAACAGGACACACTTAAAGTCAACAGGACACACTAAAAACCAACAGGACACACTAAAAATCAACAGGACACACTTAAAGTCAACAGGACACACTAAAAATCAACAGGACACACTTAAAGTCAACAGGACACACTAAAAATCAACAGGACACACTTAAAGTCAACAGGACACACTAAAAACCAACAGGACACACTTAAAGTCAACAGGACACACTAAAAACCAACAGGACACACTTAAAGTCAACAGGACACACTAAAAGCCAACAGGACACACTAAAAACCAACAGGACACACTAAAAATCAACAGGACACACTTAAAGTCAACAGGACACACTAAAAACCAACAGGACACACCAAAAACCAACAGAACACACTAAAAGCCAACAGGACACACATAAAGTCAACAGGACACACTAAAAACCAACAGGACACACTAAAAACCAACAGGACACACTAAAAGCCAACAGGACACACTAAAAGCCAACAGGACACACTAAAAACCAACAGGACACACTAAAAATCAACAGGACACACTAAAAATCAACAGGACACACTTAAAGTCAACAGGACACACTAAAAACCAACAGGACACACTAAAAACCAACAGGACACACTAAAAGCCAACAGGACACACTTAAAGTCAACAGGACACACTAAAAACCAACAGGACACACTAAAAATCAACAGAACACACTAAAAGCCAACAGGACACACTAAAAACCAAAAGGACACACTGAAAACCAACAGGACACACTAAAAATCAACAGGACACACTTAAAGTCAACAGGACACACTAAAAGCCAACATCGTTTATCTATAGTCTTGCATTTTCTATTTGTATTATATCTGATTATCTTCTTCTTTCTCTCTCCCTTCTTCAGTTTATATCTATCAGCTGATCAGGTTCTGTCGATTAATCTTCCTCTGTTGCTTTTTCTCTCCTTTTTTATCGTTGCTTCTCTGTCTATCTCTCTCTGTTCTCTCTCTTTCTCTTTCTCTTCTCTCTCGCTCTCTCTTTCTCTTTGTCATTCTCTTTATCTTTCACTCTCTCTCTCTCTCTCTCTCTCTCTCTCTCTCTCTCTCTCTCTCTCTCTCTCTCTCCCTCTCTCTCACTAAAAAATCAACAGGACACACTTAAAGCTAACAGGACAATACTAAAATCAACAGGACACTTTAAAGTCACTATAGACACACTAAAAAAACCAACAGGACAATACTAAAATCAACAGGACACACTGAAAAGTCAACAGATACACAAATCAACAGGACACACTAAAAGCAAACAGGACACAATTAAAAACCAAACAGGACACACTCAAAATCAACAGGACACACTGAAAATCAACAGGACACTCTAAAGCCTCTCAACAGGACACACTGAAAACCAACAGGACACACTAAAAATCAAATAGGACACACTAAAAATCAAATAGGACACACTTAAAGCCAACAGGACACACTAAAAATCAACAGGACACACTTAAAGTCAACAGGACACACTAAAAATCAACAGGACACACTTAAAGTCAACAGGACACACTAAAAACCAACAGGACACACTTAAAGTCAACAGGACACACTAAAAGCCAACAGGACACACTAAAAACCAACAGGACACACTAAAAATCAACAGGACACACTTAAAGTCAACAGGACACACTAAAAACCAACAGGACACACTAAAAACCAACAGGACACACTAAAAGCCAACAGGACACACTTAAAGTCAACAGGACACACTTAAAACCAACAGGATTATTAATTAAAAATCAACAGGATACTAAAATCAAAAGGGCAATACTTAAAGTCAACAGGACACACTAAAAACCAACAGGACACACTAAAAACCAACAGGACACACTAAAAGCCAACAGGACACACTTAAAGTCAACAGGACACACTAAAAGCCAACAGGACACACTTAAAGTCAACAGGACACACTAAAAACCAACAGGACACACTAAAAGCCAACAGGACACACTTAAAGTTAACAGGACACATTAAAAACCAACAGGACACACTAAAAATCAACAGGACACACTTAAAGTCAACAGGACACACTAAAAATCAACAGGACACACTTAAAGTCAACAGGACACACTAAAAATCAACAGGACACACTTAAAGTCAACAGGACACACTAAAAACCAACAGGACACACTTAAAGTCAACAGGACACACTAAAAGCCAACAGGACACACTAAAAACCAACAGGACACACTAAAAACCAACAGGATACACTAAAAACCAACAGGATAATACCTGCAGCCAACAGGACACACTTAAAGTCAACAGGACACACTAAAAACCAACAGGACACACTAAAAGCCAACAGGACACACTTAAAGTCAACAGGACACACTAAAAACCAACAGGACACACTTAAAGTCAACAGGACACACTAAAAACCAACAGGACACACTTAAAGTCAACAGGACAATACCAAAAGCCAACAGGACACACTAAAAACCAACAGGACACACTAAAAATCAACAGGACACACTTAAAGTCAACAGGACACACTAAAACCAAATATAGACACTAAAACCAACAGGACACACTAAAAGCCAACAGGACACACTTAAAGTCAACAGGACACACTAAAAACCAACAGGACACACTAAAAACCAACAGGACACACTAAAAGCCAACAGGACACACTAAAAGCCAACAGGACACACTAAAAACCAACAGGACACACTAAAAGCCAACAGGACACACTAAAAATCAACAGGACACACTAAAAATCAACAGGACACACTTAAAGTCAACAGGACACACTAAAACCAAATATAGATTATTTACTACCTTAAAACCAACAGGACACACTAAAAGCCAACAGGACACACTTAAAGTCAACAGGACACACTAAAAACCAACAGGACACACTTAAAGTCAACAGGACACACTTAAAGTCAAATGGACACACTAAAAGCCAACAGGACACACTTAAAGTCAACAGGACACACTAGAAATCAACAGGACACACTTAAAGTCAACAGGACACACTAAAAACCAACAGGACACACTAAAAGCCAACAGGACACACTAAAATCCAACAGGACACACTAAAAGCCAATATGACACACTAAAAGCCACAGACACACTAAAAGCCAACAGGACAATAATCTAAAACCAACAGGACACACTTAAAGTCAACAGGACACACTTAAAGTCAACAGGACACACTAAAAATCAACAGGACACACTTAAAGTCAACAGGACACACTAAAAACCAACAGGACACACTAAAAGCCAACAGGACACACTAAAAGCCAACAGGACACACTAAAAACCAACAGGACACACTTAAAGTCAACAGGACACACTAAAAATCAACAGGACACACTTAAAGTCAACAGGACACACTAAAAACCAACAGGACACACTAAAAGCCAACAGGACACACTAAAAGCCAACAGGACACACTAAAAGCCAACAGGACACACTAAAAGCCAACAGGACACACTAAAAGCCAACAGGACACACTAAAAGCCAACAGGACACACTAAAAACCAACAGGACACACTAAAAGCCAACAGGACACACTAAAAGCCAACAGGACACACTAAAAACCAACAGGACACACTAAAAGCCAACAGGACACACTAAAAGCCAACAGGACACACTAAAAGCCAACAGGACACACTAAAAGCCAACAGGACACACTGAAAACCAACAGGACTCGGCAGTCACCAACAGGACACACTAAAAGCCAACAGGACACACTAAAAGCCAACAGGACACACTAAAAGCCAACAGGACACACTAAAAGCCAACAGAACACACTAAGAGCCAACAGGACACACTGAAAACCAACAGGACA
>BOPN01003592.1:110000-115000 GCA_017312705.2 Penaeus japonicus | reverse complement strand
CTCACTACTTGAGAAATCTACTTAATTCACGCCCATACATGTCGCCATATTTCGTAAATACATCAAACAAGTGTCATAAGTTTAGTTTCATTTACACCTCGAAAACATTTTCCTTTTCTACACCTACTCGATTATCCATCGTCTAAAAAAAAAATAATAATAATAATAAATAAAAAATCTTCATAAAGTACGTACTACAACCTATCAAAAATAATGAAATAATAATAAAAATAAATAAAATCCTCCACTCAATATCCAATCCTCTCCTCGAAAACACGTATAGATCGAAGAGTGAAGTTGCGTATAGGATGACCAAGCTATTTCTGTGAGGCCTCTAGTGGCCCCTTGCCAATCCAACAAGCACAGGCACGTACGCAAACAGGTGCTTTTTTTCCCCAATCACTAATGAGGTCTTCCATACTGGGTTGGAAAATTGGAGAGACAAAATAAGCAAGCATTTTTTTTTTTTTTTTTTTTTTTTTTATCTGGTGTGTCTTTGGATGTATGTCTTTATATAAAACATGTTGAGAGGGAGAGGGAGAGAGAGAGAGAGAGAGAGAGAGAGGGGGTATTTGAGAGAGAGAGAGAGAGAGAGAGAGAGAGAGAGAGAGGGGGGGGGGGATTGAGAGAGAGGATTGAGATAGAGATAGAGATAGAGATAGAGACAGAGACAGTGTCAGATAGATAGATGGACAGACAGATAAAGAGAGAGAGAGAGAGGACTAAGATAGAGATAGAGATAGAGACAGAGAGATAGAGATATATAGATAGATAGATAGACAGATAATCAGATAGATAGAAAGAGAGAGAATGAATCACAGGCATACACCGTTTATGTGAATGGACGAAAACAATGAATGTAATATGGAAATACACGGACAAACACTGGCACCTATTACTCTAGCTCTGTCTTTCTACTAAAGGCAGTAACACAACTTATACAAGATTCCTTTTTAAAACTATTCATTTTTCGAAAGAAAATAGTCTTTTCCTTCCATAGGATGCAAATCTACGAGTTTTGATAATTCGATCGCGTGTTTGATCTTTCCTTATACTTTCTAAAAGAAAAGTAAAGAAAATATAAGATAAGAAAAGAAAAGAAAAAAAAAGGTGACATCGATGATTGAAAACATACATCTTTTTATACCAAAGAATGAAGTAAAAATAACCAATAGGCAGACATGTTGGCATTGAAATCTTTATTCTAACATGCACTGAACTCAACTTTTTAAAATAATGTTTATGCCCACAAAGCAACAACAGTGTGAAAAATATCAAAATGTGTAGATTCAGTATGAAGGTTTATTAAAACGTGTGTATGGTATTACTTAAATAATGTAAGTAATGGTAAAATTCGACTCATCTCTACACTGCAAGTATATAATACAGATAATTCATCTATTTCATTCAATTTACCTGTAGATGCTGAATAATACTTCAGTGTTTGGTTTTATATGAACCAACATTTCGTATAGTTTCATCTTGTATGAAGTTTTTCTAAATCGGGCAAAGCATATCAATTTCAGTCATGGATTTATGCTGACAGCACAAACTTCCAAACACAGCCTTTACACAAATATATACATATATATATATAAACACACACACAGACACACACACACAGACACACAGACACAGACACAGACACAGACACAGACACAGACACAGACACAGACACAGACACAGACACAGACACAGACACAGACACAGACACAGACACACACACAGACACACACACACACACACACACACACACACACACACACACACACACACACACACACACACACACACACACACACACACACACACACACACACACACAATGTATGTGTATATATATAATGTTCTAATTACTCCTAAACATTAACCAATATGCATCTTTACATAATAAATTAGTGGTGCTACTCCTGCTCAGATTGAATGAAAACTTGCGTAACAAGTCATCACCACCACCACAATATTACACTCCCTCAATAAATTCTGTGGGACATGACTACTCAATACACATCTGTGTAGTGATGTTTGAGGGACAACCCGACCCTTTTAGGTAACAAACCAGATAGAACAGAACTAAACCACAAAAAAAAAATCTAACCAGAAACTACACATCACACTAAAATATAATAATTGTTTTTAGACAATCAGACACGTCTGCACTTCAGTGGTAGTGATTCAGAAACTTAAATACAGCAGGCTACTTAGGTGTTTCTAGGAGTAATGTAGTAACTTCTTCACTGACCTTGTCAGGAAAGGGTAGCCTCATTTCTATATAAAATGCATTGTTGCATTATAGTCAAACACATAGAAAGAATTTCAGTAACCTTGCTCTGTATTTGTCTTTTTAATCGCTTCCACCGAGTGCTCACTAAGATTATCTTAAAATCTTGCCTATCATACTCATGTTAAGTATGAAAGGATTCTTGAAGCAAGCGTAGATTATGATTAGTCAATCCTTTAGTGAATCGTGATCTCTAGTGGTTTAATTTTGTTCTCACTGGGTGTTTCTCAGAGCAAGTGAATTTCGAATCCTTGTCATGAATGGCATGAATGGCACTGACATTTTCATGTAAAATGCATTACTGCATCATTGCATCTGACACACGATCTGCTTACTTTGAAATTTTGTGCTTCCAAAAATGACTGTGAAACACGACTTTCGATCATCATAAAAATGTTTGACTATTTTACCAAATATTCTTCTTTCATAGTTTGTTCCGAGTCCCTTGCTATTCACTGCATACAATCGTATTTTCTAATCGCTGTCTATAAATAATAAGTAGAACTTAAGCTAATAAATCAAAGATACAAGGCATCTTTATTGTGCAGTATTTACAATGTGATATTGTATTACATTGTCTTTTCCAATATACGATGGAAAGAAAAATGGTAAATTGAAACTAAAGATTGACCATAAAATTTAATTCATATATTCATTAGTGACACTGGAAAATGTATCAGGATGGTCCTTGCTGCAAACATTTGCTAATAAAAAAGAAAAGAAAATGGGAGAAGCAAAAGATAAAAATGAATCATAATAATAAAATCAAACAATAAAGATGATAATCAGAATAATAATAATAATACGAAGAACATGTGTGCTAATATGCAATCTCTGTAAGCAGAAGTACAAGGCATCAGATTCATACACAGTTAGATTTTGCTATATACATCTTGATTACTTTGTTTACAAATACAATCACATCACTGTCGCCATTGTCAGGTACACTCGCACAAATTGCGTTCACACGATATCCGTAAAGTAGGCTACTTGGTATGTCTTGTTACATGCCAATACTGTGACAATGTGTTAAAAGCACTGGTATAAGAATCATTCCTCTTGCTCTCCAGGTAATTATACAGCCAATGTTCCTTATACACTAAATCTATAAATCAAATGATACCTTCTTCAGAAAGATTAGCATTGTAGTACGATTAAAATAATTCTTGCTTTTTTTTTACATACACTGTTTAATCAAACATAACTTCCTCTGGCTCTCCTTACCTGATGACGCCATCAATAAAAGGAAAAAAGCATCAGATAAGGTGCACTGCACACAGCAGTAGCCACAACCACCGATGTAACTGTGCGAACTTGGAGGAACCCAATTATGCGCACAGGACTGTGTTCAAAGGGAATGGAACGGTGCTCACCCGACACGTATATACAAAAAACTGGGACATCTGAGAGTGGTTTTGATCAGTGGTAGATGGCTGAGGCTCTAAAGCTGTGTCACGAAGCTCCTGATATGAGTTGCGCTGGCGAGCCTCTTGTCCCTCGCCAGACGGGATGTAAACTCTATGGCGCATACAAGCAAAAAGTCCCTATCACTCTGGCTATCAGCAAAGCACATTCAGAAAAGGTGGGTTTTCAAAAGAAACCCGTCACATAATAATCCTTGCAATATAAGACCATCCTACAAGAAAAAAAAAGAAAAAAAATACATCCGGTATTTCATATTTACAAAATTAAATGGAAACATACAACTGTTATTTACACAATCAACAAAATGTTACTACAGCAAAAATAATAAAAAATAAAATAAAACAATGATTATAATAATCATAAAAAAACAATAATAATTATAATTAAAAAAAGGGCTTCCTGATAAGTTCAACCAAAGAACTAGCAAAATCTGTCACAAACTTTTAGACTCTTATAAGTACGATGAACATTGTTCTCTTTTTCCGATGAAATAAAGAGACTTCTTGACTGGCTAGAAAATGAAACCTTCACAATCTATATCTCTATTCTGTCGACAAAAATCAGTTCCCTATTTTCCACGTATAAATATTAGCTAGGGCGTTCATATTTTGGGTTCGTATGCACAACAAAATGTCCTCGAACTTAGAAAAGGGTCACTAAAAATGTACACCAGACTGAAAGAGCAAAAGAAAAAGGAATAGTAATAAACATGATAATGGTAATAATAATAATAGTAATAATAACAACGCTTACATCTCTTCATGATTGTTTTCTAGTGCTTACCTAAAGGAGAGAAAGACACCGTTATGGGACATGGACTTCACATATTAACAATCATAGTGTAAAAATGAAATGAAAAAATAGTTTATACAGCATAATACACGAGTACACAACAAGGAATACCAAAGTCCAACAAACTACATCATATACAAGTAAAACATAATAACAAGAGTAACAAAATGGTTATTTTTTTCTTTCTTTCTTTTTTTTTTTGTATCAGAATTCTCTCCCCATTTTAATTTCCCTTTGATGGAGTGGCCATGTTGAGCATGCTTTATTATACTGGAGGAAATAATTTCTTTCCTTTGTGAAAGTCAAACAATTATCTTGATGTCTTTTCTTTCCTTTTTTCTGCCAAATGGTGTTCTGGGTTACGCACACACACGCACACACACATGCTGGCAGATGAGACCCACTGTAAATCATACTCATAAATCTCTACTCAAAAGTAAAACTTCATGATGACTATGAATATGTCAGAGCTCAGTATCCCAAAGTAGCCAAGAATGCTTTA
>BOPN01003592.1:100000-102500 GCA_017312705.2 Penaeus japonicus | reverse complement strand
TGCGGAGAGAGGGGGAGGGGGTGAGTGGGATCACCTCTGAGGAGGAGGAGGATTGGTTTGCTATGTGGTGCTGCAACCAGCAGTAATGATGGTGGTGGTGGTGATAATGATTATGATGATGGTGGTGGTGGTGGTGGTGGTGGTGGTGGTGGTGGTGGTGGTGGTGGTGGTGGTGGTGATGATGATGATGATGATGATGATGATGATGATGGTGGTGGTGGTGGTGATGATTATGATGATGATGGTGGTGGTGATGATGATAATAATAATAAAAATAACATTAATAACAATAACAGTAGTTACATTACGCAGGAATTATATATTCACTTAATTACTACTTTAACATTGGCAAATAAAAAGATGATCTAATGTATTCTTGGACACTTAAAAAAGCTCATATTTTGATATCCTGAGACGGAACGAGAAGGTGGGGGGCGGGAAAGGGAAGTGAGAGAGAGAGAGAGAGAGTGAGAGAGAGAGAGAGAGAGAGAGAGAGCATAATACACGTCTTAGCCAAAGTCCCTGGAAATGACGAAGTATTAAGGACCATTATTTATCTCGATGATCCCTCGCAAACTTCGCATGTTGCCTTCTAATTGATTACCTTGAACGCCGTGTCTTGAGATAATTTAGGGCAGGGACGCAAGCTGGGATGATTTCAACAGTAGCAGAGTGGGATAGAAGGGAAGGGAAGCAGGGGAATGGTTGGGGGAAGGAAAGGGGAGTGAGAGAAGGGTGTGTGGGAGGGAGAGAGAGAGAGAGAGAGAGAGAGAGAGAGAGAGAGAGAGAGAGAGAGAGAGAGAGAGAGAGAGAGAGAGAGAGAGAGAGAGAGAGAGAGAGAGAGAGAGAGAGAGAGAGAGAGAGAGAGAGAGAGAGAGAGAGAGAGAGAGGGAGAGAGGGAGGGAGGGAGAGAGAGAGAGAGAGAGAGAGAGAGAGAGAGAGAGAGAGAGAGAGAGAGAGAGAGAGAGAGAGAGAGAGAGAGAGAGAGAGAGAGAGAGAGAGAGAGAGAGAGAGAGAGAGAGAGAGAGAGAGAGAGAGAGAGAGAGAGAGAGAGAGAGAGAGAGAGAGAGAGAGAGAGAGGGGGGGGGGGGGGGGAGAGGGGGGGGGGGGGGGGGGGGGAGAGAGAGAGAGAGAGAGAGAGAGAGAGAGAGAGAGAGAGAGAGAGAGAGAGAGAGAGAGAGAGAGAGAGAGAGAGAGAGAGAGAGAGAGAGAGAGAGAGAGAGAGAGAGAGAGAGAGAGAGAGAGAGAGAGAGAGAGAGAGAGAGAGAGAGAGAGAGAGAGAGAGAGAGAGAGAGAGACAGAGAGGGAGAGAGAGAGAGAGAGAGAGAGAGAGAGAGAGAGAGAGAGGGAGAGAGAGAGAGAAATGAGAGAAAAGAGAGAAAAGAGAGAGAGGGAGAGGGGAGAGAGAGAGAGAGAGAGAGAGAGAGAGAGAGAGAGAGAGAGAGAGAGAGAGAGAGAGAGAGAGAGAGAGAGAGAGAGAGAGAGAGAGAGAGAGAGAGAAAGAGGGGGGAGGGAGGGAGAGAGAGAGACAGAGGGATAGAAGAGAAGAGAAGAGAGAGAGAGAGAGTGGAGAGAGAAATAGAGCGAGGCAGATAGCCTGAAAAAAAAAGAAAAAAAAATAACAACGAAACAGAAAGCGCCGAAACCCCGCGCCAAAAACTCACCCAAACGTTGAATTTGACATTCTTATAGGCTACCGTCTCGACGTTGAATCCGACCGTGGGTATGGTGGTGACCGAGTGGCCCAGCTTGAGTTTGTACAGGATGGTGGTCTTGCCCGCCGCGTCCAAGCCAAGCATCAGGATGCGGATCTCTTTGTTTCCAAAGATCTTGCTCAGTAGCTTGCCCATCCTGCCCGCCCCTGCAAGGGAAAATGGGACAGAGAGACGTCAGAGAGACGGCTTGCCTTCGCGAGGTTTCTTTTTCTTATGTGTAAAAAAAGAAAGTTTTGATTTTATATATCGTTTAGCAGGAACTTCCCATCCCCCCACCCGAAACTCATATTTCATATCGATAGACAGTTAAACATGATAAAGAATTTGAAAAAAGTAAACAACTTAAATAATGTCTGATATGGTGACCAAAAAGAGGCAGTAAAGTTCAGTGTTTTCTAAAATTACCTTTTTTTATAGTACAACTACAGGTATTTCTACTTTCTCTCCTTTATCTATGCATTTCTACTTTAATCGTCCTGTAAAAAAACATCAGATAAATAACAATAGATAAAGGTTCTGCAGGGAATAATTAATAAAGTAATGATCATAAATCAAAAACAGACATAATTCATGGTTATATAAAAAAGCAAACTGTAAAAATGTAAAAGAAAAAGATAGGATTAAATAGGATTATATATGTATATCAAAAACAATAAAAATAATCCACAACATAATTCAAAGTCCCAAAAGTATACAACCCTCTACTTCCTCCTCCTCCTCCCTCCTTCCCTCCTCCCTCCCTCCCTCCGTCCCACCTCTCCCACACTTTCTCCCCATTAAAGATT
>BOPN01003592.1:92500-95000 GCA_017312705.2 Penaeus japonicus | reverse complement strand
CGGATGTTCTCCTTAACGGGATCTCGGGAGTCCATCCATCCTTCCTTCCCCTCCCTCCTCCCTCCCATCCTCTTCGCTATTTTCCTCTGATATTTTCCTATATCGATATACTAATTTTATTCTATTCCTTTCTCACTTTGCATTCTCGATAGGAGATGCGTTTGGTAAATTCCCTTTTTACGTCCTCTGTAGTCTGACCCTCTTCAAAGTTTGTCTGTCTGTCTGTCTGTCTGTCTCTCTCCCTCTCTCTACCTCTACCTCCCTCTCTCTCTCCCTCTTTCTACCTCCCCCTTCCTCTCTCCCTCCCTCCCCCTCCCCCTCTCTCTCCCTCTTTCCCTCTCTTCCTCCCTCCCTCCCTCTTTCCCCCTCTCCCTCCCTCCCTCTTTCCCTCTCTTCCTCCCTCCCTCCCTCCCTCCCTCTTTCCCCCTCTCCCTCCCTCCCTCTTTTCCTCTTTCCCTCTCTCTCTCCCTCCCTCTTTCCCTCTCTTCCTCCCTCTTTCCCTCTCTTCCTCCCTCCCACCCTCTTTCCCTCCCTCCCTCGCCTATTACAATACACAAGCACGTCCGTCCAACCCCAGGTCGAAGCACCAAGCAGTTCACCCCCCCCCCCCGCGTCAGAGTAATAGACACAAGAGGAAAAATCGAGGAGAATGAGATGGCGAGACAAAGAGGCAAGGAGGAGGGGGAGGAGGAAGAAGAGGCAGAGGAGGAAGGAAGAAGGGGGGAGAGAAGGAGAATGAGGAAAATAGAAAAATTGACAGCCAATCAGCTACCCCCTCCTCTTTCCTTCCCCCCCCCCCCATCCCCTAGAAGTTGACTGATTGCTTGCTTTTCATTTGCAGTATCAATGGACCAAGAAAGAAGATAAGTGAGGTGGCAGGGGGGTGGGGGGTCAGAGAACAGGAAGGCAAAGGCACACACGGAGATGGAAGGAGGGAGAGGGAGGGAGAGGGAGGGAGAGGGAGGAAGAGGGAGCGGGAAGGAGAAGGAGAAGGAGAAGGAGAGGGAAGGAGAGGAAGGGAGAGGGAGGAAGTGGGGGTGGGTGGGGGATAAAGGAGAGAGAGAGAGAGAGAGAGAAGTGGAATAAGTAGAATGCATGATTCATAGATTGCGAAATAGCAATGGACGCTCCTCGACCTGTACTCAACTTATTGTTCCCCTGTTTCTTCTCTCTCTCTCTCTCTCTCTCTCTCTCTCTCTCTCTCTCTCTCTCTCTCTCTCGTCTCTCTCCCTCTCTCTATATCACCCTGACTTGTCTTTGTATCTAAATGTGTCTGCCTGCATCCTTAACAGCATGCACGAGACCGCCTCAAATATCAATTTCGATTTCTAAGAATAGCCCGCGAACTCCCCGAGTGAAAGGAAAGTCACATTCTTGAACCGTCTAACCTCAAGCAGAATAAAAAAAAAAAAACAAGCAACAAGCAATCCTAACTCTGGTGAACTTTTCCTCGCTCGTGATCATATTTGCAATGAGTAAAAGAAAGAAAGAAAGAAAAAAAATCAAGAATGGGTGATATGTGGAAGTAAAAATACGTGAACTGACAACTGAAATGTGTATATACTCCCCCCCCCTCTCTCTCTCTCTCTCTCTCTCTCTCTCTCTCTCTCTCTCTCTCTCTCTCACACACACACACACACACACACACATATATATATATATATATCATGCCAATAACCCGCCTAATGTAATAATCATATCAAAAAATAACATGGCTTTACTTACATTTTTTTAGATAGAAGGCAATCAGATAACCTCAACAAAGCTTAACAGGTGCGATAGTACAAAACACAACAAAACAACAACAAAACAGTTACTTCAAGAAACACACAGACCAAAGAATGACCTAAACAATCACAGTACACCCCCCCCCCCCCAAAAAAAAAAAAAAAAAAAAAAAAAAAAAAAAGATAATAGTGACGAAATGTACGAAACACGGAGGAGGACACGAGGTGAGAGGTAGAAGGAAGAAAGAAGACGAGAGAAGGATAAAGAAAGAGAGGAGGAGGTGGAAGCTAGGGAGGGGGTAGAGTGAGGAGGGTGAGAGGGGCGAGGGAAGTGAAGAAGTGAAGAAGTGAGGAAGTGAGTGAGTGAGTAAATGGGTGAGAGAGGTAGGTAGGTGGTAATTAGATAGGGAGGAAGGGAGAGGGATGGAAGAGGAGAGAGGAAAGGTAGGGAGGGAGGGGAGAGGAAGGGTGGGAGGAGAAAGTGATGTAAAGGAAGGGAGGGAAGGAGGGAAGGAGACAGGGATGGATGGATGGAGGGAGGGAGGGAGGGAGGGAGGGAGGGAGAGAGAGAGAGGGAGAGGGATAGGCATGGAGGGAGGGAGCGAGGGATGGAAAGGGAGGTGGAGAGGGAGGGAGCGAGGGAGGAAGGGTAGGAGGAAAAAGTAGCGTCAATGAGGACCCAAGACACTCCGGAAGCGAGAGCACAGGAAGTTGCAAGAAAGAGGAAGAGAGAAAGAAAACACAGGCCCTCTTCGCCCTCTACCTCCTCCCTC
>BOPN01003592.1:75000-82500 GCA_017312705.2 Penaeus japonicus | reverse complement strand
CTCTCTCTCTCTCTCTCTCTCTCTCACACACACACACACCACTCTCTCTCACTTTCTCCTTCTCTATCTTTACTTCTCTATCTCTCCATCTCCTTACCCCCTCTCCCCCCCTCTCTCTCTCTCTCTCTCTCTCTCTCTCTCTCTCTCTCTCTCTCTCTCTCTCTCTCTCTCTCTCTCTCTCTCTCTCACACACACACACACCACTCTCTCTCACTTTCTCCTTCTCTATCTTTACTTCTCTATCTCTCCATCTCCATACCCCCCCCTCCCCCCCCCTCTCTCTCTCTCTCTCTCTCTCTCTCTCTCTCTCTCTCTCTCTCTCTCTCTCTCTCTCTCTCTCAGACGAGAAGATAGGAGAGTTAGGAGTGGAAGGAGTGGAAGGAGAGGAAGGAGAGGAGAGAGAAAGGAGAGGGTAGGATTGGAAAGGAGACGAAAGGAAAGGAAAGAACAGAGAAGATGGGGATAAGGAAAATAGAGAGAGGAGGGAAAGGAAGAAGAGGAGAAGAGGAAGGAGGAAAGGAGGGGAGGAGAGAGGGGAGAGGAAGGAGAAGAAGGAAGGAGAGGGAGGAGGGAGGAAGGAGAGGGAGGAGAGAGAGGGAAAGGGAGGAGGGAGAGGAGAGAGAGGAGAGGAGAGGGAGAGGATGGAGGGAGGGAGGGAGAGGAGGAGGGGGGAGGAGAGAGAGAGAGAGAGAGGGAGGAAGAGGGAGAGAAGGAGAGGAGGAAGAAGGGGAGGGAGAGAGAGGAGGGAGAGAGGAGGAGGGAGGGGAGGGAGAGGAGGAGGAGGAGGAGGGGGAGAAGGAGGGAGGAGGAGGAGGAGGAGGAGGAGAAAGAGGGAAGGGAGGAGAGAGTGGAGAGGGAGGAGAGAGAGGGAAGGGAGGAGAGGGAGGAGAGAGAGGAGAGGGAGGAAAGAGAGGGGAGGGAGGAGGGAGAGGAGAGGGAGGAGAGAGAGGGGAGAAACGCGATCCGACAACGGAAGCCAAACTGGAGAGAGAAAGGACAGGACCTAACCTACAACCCCCCCCCCCCCGCCCCGGCCAAGCGGTAAGCCAAAAAGAGCGTTAATTACTCGGGCACTCGAGCCTCCCTCGGAAACAGGAGGTCAATCGATACCAGAATTACTTCGGTGAGCGGTGAGAGGGTGAGAGAGAGAGAGAGAGAGAGAGAGAGAGAGAGAGAGAGAGAGAGAGAGAGAGAGAGAGAGAGAGAGAGAGAGAGAGAGAGAGGGGGGGGGAGAGAGAGAGAGAGAGAGAGAGAGAGAGAGAGAGAGAGAGAGAGAGAGAGAGAGAGAGAGGAGAGAGAGAGAGAGGAGAGGGAGGAGAGGGAGGAGAGGGAGGGAGAGAGAGAGAGAGAGAGAGAGAGAGAGAGAGAGAGAGAGAGAGAGAGAGAGAGAGAGAGAGAGAGAGAGAGAGAGAGAGAGAGAGAGAGAGAGAGAGGGAGAGGGGGGGAGAGAGAGAGAGAGAGAGAGAGAGAGAGAGAGAGAGAGAGAGAGAGAGAGAGAGAGAGAGAGAGAGAGAGAGAGAGAGAGAGAGAGAGAGAGAGAGAGAGAGAGAGAGAGAGAGAGAGAGAGAGAGAGAGAGAGAGAGAGAGAGGGAGGGAGAGAGAGGGAGGGAGAGGGAGAAGGAGAGGGAGAGAGAGAGAGAGAGAGAGAGAGAGAGAGAGAGAGAGAGAGAGAGAGAGAGAGAGAGAGAGAAAGAGAGGGAGGGAGGGAGGGAGAGAGACAAAATTATACACATCTATATCAACTGACTACAAAAAAAAAAAAAAAAAAAAAAAAAAATCAGAGCAAACCAAATACAAACAAACGAAAGACCTCCTCGATGCAGCCCCCTCCCCTCTGCCTCCTCTGCCCCCTCTGCCCTGCCTCCCTCCCCCCTCCCACCAGCGCGACCGGAGGGGATGCCCGGCGCGTAATTATAGTACTCAGCCGTCAGGTGCAGCCACGGCCTCCGGATGACACGAGCAGAGGTGTCACCTTCGTCTCCTCTCCGCTCTCCCGTTCTGCATTTCTGTGTTTTTTCCCTTCCTCCCCCTCCTCATATTATTATTATTATCATTATGCTTCTCTTTTATTCTTCTTTATTCCTCTTTTTCCCTTTCTCTATTTTTTTCTCTTCTCCTTCTTTTCCTTCTTCCACTTCTTCATTCTTATTTGTCTTCTCCTTTTTCTTTCAATTCTTCATTATCATCATTATCAAGTGTGTATCTCCGCTCTCCACCTCTCCACCTCTCCACCTCTCCACCTCTCCACCTCTCTCTCTCTCTCTCTCTCTCTCTCCATTCCTATGGCAAAATTTCTTGTTTCTCTTCTTTTCCTAACCCAATTCTATTTCTTTTTCTCCTCTCACCCTTTTCCATCCTACCCCAATTCCCCTTCGTCCTGTTCTCCCCTACCCACTCCTCCCGCCTGCGTGTTTACTCTTTACTCGCCCCCTTGTGCATGTAAACAACGCCCGCAACCATCACAGCTGATTGAAACCTCGTTGTTCAAGGTCAGTATTCACATCCCTTATCCCCCTCCTCTCTTCTCTTTCTCTTTCTCTGTCCCCTCTTCTCTTCTCTTTCCCCTCTTCTCTTCTCTCTCCCCTCCTCTCTCCTCTCCCCTCTACCCTCTTACCTCTCTCACCTCCTCTTTTCTCTTCCCCCTCCTCTCTTCTCTTCTCTTTCTCTGTCCCCTCTTCTCTTCTCTGTCCCCTCCTCTCTTCTCTTTCCCCTCTTCGCTTCTCTCTCCCCTCCTCTCTCCTCTCCCCTCTTACCTCTCTCACCTCCTCTCTTTCCCCCCCCCCCTCCTCCTATGTCCATCGGCGCCGTGCAATATTTCAACCACCCAATTGGTCACTATTCCTCCACATACAAAAAGAGACGCACAAATACAAACACGTGTACTCGTAAACACGCACAACAAAAATAAAATTTGAGATCTACCTATAAGACATAAAAGATGGAGAGAGAGAGAGAGAGAGAGAGAGAGAGAGAGAGAGAGAGAGAGAGAGAGAGAGAGAGAGAGAGGTGCACCGGCCTAAGCAGCAGTACCGGAAACTCGTGTGTTCCGGTGCAGTGGCCGGCAGCCGGTCGGATGCGTCGGGTTAGTGCGGGCTGTCAGGCAGGTGGATGGTTTTGACGGATGGAAGAGAATTGGAATGGATGGGTGGACGGACACGTGGATGGATGGCACAAATAAATCTTTTATGTATTTGTGAATGTATAATATGCATCTCTTCTCTTACACAAACACAAACCATCACACAAACAAACAAACACATATCGAGTCCCAGTCCATCCCCCCTTCCCCTTCCTCTCTCCACACCGAGTGTCAATCTCCCACTTCAACACTCCTCCCCCCCTTCAAACCCCATCAACCCTCTCGAATCGCCAGGGAATATATACAGGCCCCCTTCACCCTTCACCCCCCCCCCTCCTCCCTCTCCCGGATTGGAAACGCCTTATGAATTTAATCATTTTGAAGTCTATTCGCCCTGTCCCTTCATTCGATGTTGGTTGGCATCGGTGGGGGCTTTGGCTCATTTGGTAGGGGGCGGCTCTCTCTCTCTCTCACTCTCTCTCTCTCTCTCTCTCTCTCTCTCTCTCTCTCTCTCTCACTCTCTCTCTCTCTTTCTGACTACGCCTTTCTGTCTCTCTATCTCCTTCTCTCCCCCATTCCCTCCCTCTCTCCTTCTCTCCCCCATTCCCATCCTCTCTCCTTCTCTCCCCCTTTCCCTCCCTCTCTCCTTCTCTCCCCCTTACCCTCCCTCTCTCCTTCTCTCCCCCATTCCCTCCCTCTCTCCTTCTCTCCCCAATTCCCTCTCTCTCTCCTTCTCTCCCCCATTCCCTCCCTCTCTCCCCTATTCCCTCCCTCTCTCCTTCTTTCCCCCATTCCCTCCCTTTCTCCTTCTCTCCCCCTTTCCCTCTCTCAATTCTTTCCTCCTTTCCTTACTCCCTCCATCCCATCCTCTCTCTCTCCCTCCCGCTTTTCCTCTCTCAATCCTTTCCTCCTTCCCTCCCAACATCAACCTTTTACTCACCTCCTCTCCGTGGTCAACCATCTACGTCTTCCCTTTTTCCTCTTCCTTTCTCTTCCACGTATTCCTTCCTTCTTCCTTCACACACCCTTTCTCTCTCTCTCTATCTATCTTTATCTTTCTCTTCCTCTTCCTTCAAGATTCCTTCGCCATCACCACCACCGTCATCATCATCACCACCACTTTCATCATCACGTGATCATCCCAATCACAGATCACTCAAGAATCAATTGTCTTTTTTTTTTCTCTCTCTCTTTTTTTCTTTCTTTCTTTTTTTCTCTCACGACGACCTCACACTGTGATTAGCACTTCGTATTATCTTATTACCGTATTACCTTCACACGCTTCGTCTGTTTTCTCTCATCGTTCGTTCGGCTCTCTCTCTCTCTCTCTCACTTCCCCTTTCTGATATTATTATTATAATTATTATTATTTTTATTATCACTGTATTGGTATTATCATTGTATTGTTATCATTATCATAACTATTATTATTGTTTTCTTTTGGGTATCAAGTTCGGACACTAAAAAGAGACGAAAAACAAACAAACAAACATGTTAGGAATTACGCTTGAATATAAAATGATTAAATGCAAAGAGACATTTCTACGAGGAGGAGGAGATAGAAGGAAGGAAAGAGGATGAGAAGATGAAAAAGATAAAGAAAAGTAGAAGTTGTAGAAAGAGGAGAAAGAAGAAAGAAATGTTACGAAAGAAAACTAACCATGGAAGACCAATCTTAAAAAAAGACAGAATCTCCAATATCTTACATGAAGAAGACGAAGAAGACGAAGATGAAGAAGAAGAAGACTAAGAAGAAGGAGAAGGAGGAGGAGGTGGGGAAAGAGAAGAAAAAAAATAATAATAATAATAAAAAAGGAGGAGGATAAGAAGGAGGAGGGAGACAGAGAGGCAGAGGGAGGAGGGAGACGGAGAGGCAGAGGGAGGAGGGAGACAGAGAGGCAGAGGGAGGAGGGAGATCACGATTTTCCAATCCCCCAGCACACGAAATCCAATCTCAAAGACGAGTAAAAATCACCAATCACGGGCGTCGAAGGTCAGTGACCTCGTCGTCTTGTTGGGTACATTATCAACGTCCTTGCCCCCCCCCCCCCACACACACACCGCTCCCCGAATCCTCCCCCTCCCCCTCCCCGGCTACCCCACTTTCCTTCCTCCTTGCTTCCATAAATCCGATGTTGATTGGGTTCTTGTACCAGTATTACGATTATGATGATCACCATTATCATTATCAGTCATTATCATCATCAGCATTATCATCAATTTTCTTATCATCACTATCATTATCACCATTATTCATTATCATGCCTCCTCTCATCCCTCCCTCTTCCCCTTAAATTTCTCCTCTCACCTCCCCCACCAACACCCCCACACACACCAACACCTACCCCCTAAAGCCCCCACACACCAACACCTCTTCCCCCCTTACACACACACACACACACACACACACACACACACACACGCACACACAGACACACAGACACACAGACACACACAACCACACCCACACCTCCCCCCTCCCCCCACACCCACACAATCCCCCTCCCCCCGCACACAGGTATGGATCCCGCCACGCTGTCCTGTAGTGCCAACTCGATCGAGTCACTGCAGTACGTCAGCGGAGGAGAAAATGGACTTCGTTTTTCCTCTTAATTATTCCACACACATTTTCTTTTCCCTGTTTGCATTTTTTTCCTTTTTTTTCTTTTTTTTTTTTTAGTGGTTCAATTTACACACACACACACAAAAAAAATATATGTATGTTTATTTCCTATTCTTTTTTTTCTTTCGTTTTCTTTTCTTTCTGACTTTGTTTCCTTTTTATTTCCCGTTTCGTTTTCTCTTATCTATTCTCATTCTCTTTTCTTCTTCAATCTCTATCTCTCTCTTTCTTTGGGAGTCAAAATACACACAAAAAAAGTTTCTCATCGCCCAATGAAACACGAACACAGAAACACTTTCACAAACAAACAAACGCTCGTCCTCCAACCTCCTCCTCGGAGAAGACAACATCAAAAACAAGGAAGAGGAGGAAGAAGAAGAATAAAGGAGAAGCAGCAGAGCGAAAACTCTACTCCACCTCAAGCCGCTAATCATCTTCAAGCGAGCGTAGTAGCGCACACGAGTACCGAAGGCGGAGGGCGGAGCACGTACGTCTTCCCCGGACCGTGGCCCGAGCTACACTGAGCTGCCAGACCAGCCTGGAGTTCACCAAACAAACAAACAAACACACATACATATACACACTCACACACACAGACGCACAAACATACATGCACTCACGCGGCACACATACGAATGTGCACAAATACTTGAAAATACAAAACACATACACACAATCAAAAACAAAACACACACATGTAAACACACACACACGTTCAACCCGTCTACCCCCCCCCCCTCTAACCCTACCCACCTGATGCCTCCCACGGGCCGCCACCGTCGCCGAAGCCATCATCAGCTGACTGCGACTCTCGATCCGGTCAACCACTCTCCCTCTCCCTCCCTCCCTCCCTCTCTCTCTCTCTCCCCCTCTCTCTCTCTCTCTCCCCCCCCCCCCTCTCTCTCTCTCTCTCTCTCTCTCTCTCTCTCTCTCTCTCTCTCTCTCTCTCTCTCTCTCCCTCCTTCCCTCTCTCCCTCTCCCTCCTTCCCTCTCTCCCTCTCCCTCCTTCCCTCTCTCCCTCTCCCTCCTTCCCTCTCTCTCCTTCCCTCTCTCCCTCTCCCTCCTTCCCTCTCTCCCTCTCCCTCCTTCCCTCTCTCCCTCTCCCTCCCTCCCTCCCTCTCTCCCTCCTTCCCTCTCTCCCTCTCCCTCTCGGCACGCACACACTCGTTCACTTCATTTAATCTTTATAATAACTCGTCCCGTTACTTTACTCACACTCGTCCTCGTCTGTCACGTTAATCGTTCGCTGACCCGTTGTGTGGCTCCTCCTTATTCGCTTACACGTATGACTGCATGAACAGTGAGTGAGTGAGTGAGTGAGTGAGTGTTTTGATTATATATTTACACACACACACACATACTATCTACTTACCTATCTATCTATCTATCTATTTCTCTCATTGTCGACTTATCTATCATTCATTGTATTCTCTCTCTCTCTCGCTCTCGCTCACACACACACACACACACACACACACACACACACACACACACACACACACACACACACACACACACATCTATGTAGATAGATAGATAGAGATAGAGCTATTTACCAGTCCACACACCTATGAAACAAAGCCTCGCCAGGATTACCCCAATACCGAACCCACACTTTCTCCTTTCCCCTCAAGTAGCATGTGACAAGAGTTCCTACGAGTTAGAGAGCAAGAAACTGATATTCTTTGTTCATTTGTGCTACGTATGTGTTGGGTCTGTAAGTATATGCGTATGTTATAAGTGTGCGTATGTACGTATGTATGTATGCAGGTTGTCGGGTGTCCTACCCCCCCCCCAC
>BOPN01003592.1:65000-67500 GCA_017312705.2 Penaeus japonicus | reverse complement strand
TCTCTCTCTCTCTCTCTCTCTCTCTCTCTCTCTCTCTCTCTCTCTCTCTCTCTCTCTCTCTCTCTCTCCCTTCTCTTCCCCCCTTCCCCTCTCTCTCTCTCTCTCTCTCTCTCTCTCTCTCTCTCTCTCTCTCTCTCTCTCTCTCTCTCTCCCTCTCTCCCTCCCCCCCTCCCCCTCTCTCTCTCTCTCTCTCTCTCTCTCTCTCTCTCTCTCTCTCTCTCTCTCTCTCTCTCTCTCTCTCTCTCTCTCTCTCTCTCTCTCACTTCACCTTCTCCTTCTCCTTCTCCTTCTCCTTCTCCTTCTCTCTCTCTCTCTCTCTCTCTCTCTCTCTCTCTCTATATATATATATATATATATATATATATATATATATATATATATTTATATACGCTTCCCACCCGTTTTTTTGTGTATGTGTATGTGTATGTGTGTGTATATGTGTGTGTGTGTGTGTGTGTGTGTGTGTGTGTGTGTGTGTGTGTGTGTGTGTGTGTGTGTGTGTGTGTGTGTGTGTGTGTGTGTGTGAGAGAGAGAGAGAGAGAGAGAGAGAGAGAGAGAGAGAGAGAGAGAGAGAGAGAGAGGGGGGGGGGCAGGCCATTAATGCCTTGCCAGGATTTCCTTCGTAATGAATTATTTAATAAAACACTCGACAAGACAAGACTACGAGTTTTAATCCAATCCACCTGAAGTACGCCTCAAGGGGGAGAGGGGATAGAGGAGAGGAGAGGAGAGGACAGGAGAGGAGGGGAGAGAGAGGAAAGGGGGAGTCGAGAGAGAAGAGAGGAGAGAGGAGAGAGAAGAAAGGAGAAAGGAGAATGGAGAGAGAAGAGAGAGGGTAGAGGGGAGGGGGCAGGATGGGAAGCGGGGGGGGGGGGGCGAGAAGGTTGGTCAGCGCGGATATTACTCATCTTCCCATCTCCCCCCTCCCCCCTCAGTCTCCCTTTCCAGGTTACTCACCCACAATATGTGCCCACTGTTACAGTCACTCACTCACTGTGACTCATACGCTCCCCGCTCCCCACTCCTCCTCCCCCAACCCCCAACCCCCTCACCCCCGTCCCCCCATCCCCCTTGGCTGTGATATTCTTGTCTTTGAAAAAAAAAAAAAAAAAAAAAAAAAAAAAAAAAAAAAAAAAAAAAAATCTGGGATTTACTTCTCGAGGTCATGGATAATGCGCTGGGTAAATTTATCATTTATCACATCATATTCATATTTACTAATCAATCACACTAGCTCATATCTATTGTATCAAAGTCCTCTCCTACCTACATCAACTTTAATCTATTTCATTCTCCATTTCTCCTGGGCTTCATTTGCTTTTCGCTTTGTTTTCTTCATTGTCCTCCTTATCTAAGTACCTGCCTTCCTGCCTATCTACAGTGCCTCCCCACCTGTCTCACTTATTCTTATCTACACCAACATTCTTCCCTCTCTCTCTCTCTCTCTCTCTCTCTCTCTCTCTCTCTCTCTCTCTCTCTCTCTCTCTTCGTCTCGTATTCGGTACCCCCAGTCCCCTCTCCCCCCCCCCCTCTCTCTCTCTCTCTCTCTCTCTCTCTCTCTCTCTCTCTCTCTCTCTCTCTCTCTCTCTCTCTCTCTCTCTTCGTCTCGTATTCGGTACCCCCAGTCCCCTCTCTCTCTCTCTCTCTCTCTCTCTCTCTCTCTCTCTCTCTCTCTCTCTCTCTCTCTCTCTCTCTCTCTCTCTCTCTCTCTCCTTCCCTCCTTCCCTGCCTGCCTGCCTGCCTCCCCTCTTATCTACTCGCCCCCCTCGCCGCCATCTCCCTTACCGGCCTCATCCCGTCTTCGGCCGGATTTCGAGTTCGCGTGGCTTCGCCTTCGCCTTCGCCGTCGCCCCCCTCCCCCCACCCCCACGCCGGGGCATTTTCGATCTTCGTTTATGAACGCTTTCGCCTTTTCATCTATTTTTGTGTGTGTTGACGAGGGGGTGGGGGTGGGCGGGAGATGGATAGATGGATAGAGGGGAGGTGGATAGGTGGATGAATGGGTGGATGGAGGGGAAGTGGATGGATGGATAGAGGGGAGGAAAGATCCAAGCAAACCGATCGCCTCGACACTAAAGTTTACTACAATATCTTACGAGAGTGATGCAAGCTTCACTTTGAGTCGTACTTCTTCCTCACGACCTGACGACATCCCAACCTCCCGCACCCCAACCCACACCCACCCCCACCCCCACCCCCGTCCCATCCCCAACCCTAACCCTCCCGCTGTAAAGGTAGAGAACCGGAAGCCAGGCTCTTGTATGCTGTCACTATCTGCATCGCTATCGTGAGAACACATGATTATCGCCACGTGTGTCGTTATTGGGCAACGTGTCCATACCTGTTCCTCCTCGCTACTTCGTGTAATTTGGTTTTCCTTTTTTTGTTTGCATACATACATACATACATATATGCATACATACATTCATACACACACCTCAGGTAGATGGGGTTCCGTAGTGCAGCTTGCACAGTGGCTCTGCATTGGCAACTTTAAACT
>BOPN01003592.1:47500-52500 GCA_017312705.2 Penaeus japonicus | reverse complement strand
GACACAAACAACACAAGCACAAACCGTAAACAACAAACAGACAGACAAACAAACAAACAGAAGATATAACCGAAGAGGAACAGAAGCAGCGCTATTCCAGCAAGGAAATACTTCTTCTGGAGTGTCCTCTCAGCTGATCCCAGGTACATGGCGCAACAGCTTGCAACATCCCGGAATACCCGGACGAATACCAATTGCAAAAGATGGACAGCGGGGAAAGGATGATGAAAGAGGAGGGACACGACACGCGCAGAAAACAGAGAGAGCGAAGGAAGGAAGGAAGGAAGGAAGGAAGGAAGGAAGGAAGGAAAGAAGGAAGGAAGAAGGAAGGAGGCATAGGATGGAGAAGGGGAATGGGGGCAGATATGGTGCCGCTAGGAGGATGAAAATGATGATGATGATGATGACTAAAATACAGAATACTTGATTTACAAAAATCTCTTCTTTTCTCTCTACATATACATATACACACTCTACATCCCTCGCTCGCGAGCACTGACGGACAGACGGACGCGCGCGCGCGCACGCACACACACACATACACACACATATATGTATATATATATATACATATATATACACATATATATATATATATATATATATATATATATATATATATATATATACATATATATACATACATAAATATATACATATATACACATATATATACATATATATACATATATATATATACATATATATACATATATACATATATATATATATATGCATATATGAACGCATGAACAAGACCGGTTCCGGAGGCGAGCACGTTGAACACAGTTAGTCATGCAAGCGTTATTCACAGCTGACGTCATCCACCACGTCGCCACTTCGCATTACACTTCTTTTGCAAGTGAAGGAGAAAGAGAACGAGTAAGGAGGGGTAAGGAGGGGTAAGGAGGAGTAAGGAGGGGTAAGGAGGGGGGAAGAAGGAGGAGGAAGGAGGGAGAGGAGGGGTATGGGCAAGAGAAAATCGTACTGCCACCTTCCCACTCCCCTTCCCCCTTCCGCCTCCCCAACCCACCACCTAACCCCTTCATTTCCCCTTCCCTTACCACCTCCTTCCCCCTCCACTCCCCCTTTCCTCCCAACCCTCCACTACCCTCACCCCCTTCCCTATTCCCGTCTACTGCCCTCTCCTCTCCTTCCCTCCATCTCCCCTAGCATCTACGGTTTCCCTCCCCTTCATCCCCCCTACATTTCCCCTTCCCTCAGTCCCTTCCCGCTCCCCTAATACCTACTCTTACCCTCCCCTCGTCCCTTCCCCCCCATCTCCCCTCACAGCCGGACGAGAGCTCAAAGCGAGTCCATTAGACCTGCCCGGTAGCCCTGAGGAGGAAGTGCCACGACAGGGGTGGCCTTCGCATGGCACTCTCCGATACGGGTGCCAATCAAGTGTCAGTTATGATGGGCGGTGATGGTGATAATGACAACACTATAAGAATTAATGATGATCAATTTGTTTGTCTGTTGTTTTTTTCTCACACGGCAAGTAAAACGCAAATGATAACAAGAATGAAATAAGAGAAATCGTGACTGTCATCCTAGTGATGATCAATATAGAAATAATGATGATAATGATGATGATATCAATAATGATAATATCAGTAACAATTATAATAATCATAATGATAATAACCACAACAACAACAATCTTGATAATGATAATAATAATAATAATAATAACAGAAATAATGACAACTATAATAATTATAATGATACAAAATATTATAAATAACTGATAATAATAAATGGTAGCAGTGAAAATGCTGATAATGATAATAATAATGATAACAATTACAGAAGAAGAAGAAGAAGAAGAAGAAGAAGAAAAAGATGATAATGATAAAGATAATGATAATAATAAAGATAGATAATACTAATAACGAAAAAAAAATATATCCACCCATCACAGTAAATATCTCCCGTGACACCGACTTGCCAATCTTTCCTATCCATCCACCCTCCCCCCCTCCCCTCCCCCTTTCCCTTTCCCTTCGTGCAATCGGACGTAATTGCGAGCGACTTTGCAGGGCTGGCGCTTCCCTCCAAAGCAACGAAGGAGGGAGACGGAAGGGGCAAATTCGCTTGCCCTTTCTTTCTTACCCCTTCTTCTCTCCCTCTACTATCTAATACTACTTTTATTCCTCCTCATATTATTACTATCCTCCCTTCTTCTTCTTCTTCTTCTTCTTCTTCTTCTTCTTCTTCTTCTTCTTCTTCTTCTTCTTCTTCTTCTTCTTCTTCTTCTTCTTCTTCTTCTTCTTCTTCTTCTTCTTCTTCTTCTTCTTCTTCTTCTTCTTCTTCTTCTTCTTCTTCTTCTTCTTCTTCTTCTTCTTCTTCTTCTTCTTCTTCTTCTTCTTCTTCTTCTTCTTCTTCTTCTTCTTCTTCTTCTTCTTCTTCTTCTTCTTCTTCTTCTTCTTCTTCTTCTTCTTCTTCTTCTTCTTCTTCTTCTTCTTCTTCTTCTTCTTCTTCTTCTTCTTCTTCTTCTTCTTCTTCTTCTTCTTCTTCTTCTTCTTCTTCTTCTTCTTCTTCTTCTTCTTCTTCTTCTTCTTCTTCTTCTTCTTCTTCTTCTTCTTCTTCTTCTTCTTCTTCTTCTTCTTCTTCTTCTTCTTCTTCTTCTTCTTCTTCTTCTTCTTCTTCTTCTTCTTCTTCTTCTTCTTCTTCTTCTTCTTCTTCTTCTTCTTCTTCTTCTTCTTCTTCTTCTTCTTCTTCTTCTTCTTCTTCTTCTTCTTCTTCTTCTTCTTCTTCTTCTTCTTCTTCTTCTTCTTCTTCTTCTTCTTCTTCTTCTTCTTCTTCTTCTTCTTCTTCTTCTTCTTCTTCTTCTTCTTCTTCTTCTTCTTCTTCTTCTTCTTCTTCTTCTTCTTCTTCTTCTTCTTCTTCTTCTTCTTCTTCTTCTTCTTCTTCTTCTTCTTCTTCTTCTTCTTCTTCTTCTTCTTCTTCTTCTTCTTCTTCTTCTTCTTCTTCTTCTTCTTCTTCTTCTTCTTCTTCTTCTTCTTCTTCTTCTTCTTCTTCTTCTTCTTCTTCTTCTTCTTCTTCTTCTTCTTCTTCTTCTTCTTCTTCTTCTTCTTCTTCTTCTTCTTCTTCTTCTTCTTCTTCTTCTTCTTCTTCTTCTTCTTCTTCTTCTTCTTCTTCTTCTTCTTCTTCTTCTTCTTCTTCTTCTTCTTCTTCTTCTTCTTCTTCTTCTTCTTCTTCTTCTTCTTCTTCTTCTTCTTCTTCTTCTTCTTCTTCTTCTTCTTCTTCTTCTTCTTCTTCTTCTTCTTCTTCTTCTTCTTCTTCTTCTTCTTCTTCTTCTTCTTCTTCTTCTTCTTCTTCTTCTTCTTCTTCTTCTTCTTCTTCTTCTTCTTCTTCTTCTTCTTCTTCTTCTTCTTCTTCTTCTTCTTCTTCTTCTTCTTCTTCTTCTTCTTCTTCTTCTTCTTCTTCTTCTTCTTCTTCTTCTTCTTCTTCTTCTTCTTCTTCTTCTTCTTCTTCTTCTTCTTCTTCTTCTTCTTCTTCTTCTTCTTCTTCTTCTTCTTCTTCTTCTTCTTCTTCTTCTTCTTCTTCTTCTTCTTCTTCTTCTTCTTCTTCTTCTTCTTCTTCTTCTTCTTCTTCTTCTTCTTCTTCTTCTTCTTCTTCTTCTTCTTCTTCTTCTTCTTCTTCTTCTTCTTCTTCTTCTTCTTCTTCTTCTTCTTCTTCTTCTTCTTCTTCTTCTTCTTCTTCTTCTTCTTCTTCTTCTTCTTCTTCTTCTTCTTCTTCTTCTTCTTCTTCTTCTTCTTCTTCTTCTTCTTCTTCTTCTTCTTCTTCTTCTTCTTCTTCTTCTTCTTCTTCTTCTTCTTCTTCTTCTTCTTCTTCTTCTTCTTCTTCTTCTTCTTCTTCTTCTTCTTCTTCTTCTTCTTCTTCTTCTTCTTCTTCTTCTTCTTCTTCTTCTTCTTCTTCTTCTTCTTCTTCTTCTTCTTCTTCTTCTTCTTCTTCTTCTTCTTCTTCTTCTTCTTCTTCTTCTTCTTCTTCTTCTTCTTCTTCTTCTTCTTCTTCTTCTTCTTCTTCTTCTTCTTCTTCTTCTTCTTCTTCTTCTTCTTCTTCTTCTTCTTCTTCTTCTTCTTCTTCTTCTTCTTCTTCTTCTTCTTCTTCTTCTTCTTCTTCTTCTTCTTCTTCTTCTTCTTCTTCTTCTTCTTCTTCTTCTTCTTCTTCTTCTTCTTCTTCTTCTTCTTCTTCTTCTTCTTCTTCTTCTTCTTCTTCTTCTTCTTCTTCTTCTTCTTCTTCTTCTTCTTCTTCTTCTTCTTCTTCTTCTTCTTCTTCTTCTTCTTAAAAAATGATCACCACTACTATTTTTTTTAATGAAAATGTTTCCATTTATATAGAGACTCTTACCCTCAAATTCCAGCCCAATAGTCCTAACGTATCCAGAGCCATGACGCCCCTTAATGGGGTTATCGGCCACTAATAGTTCACAAAAAAAAAAAAAAAAAAAAAAAAAAATCTAAAATTGCGGTCCTTGATTAACATTTAATTCCTTGAATTTCATTCTGGTTAAACTTGATACAAAATTGACCCTTCTTTTCCTCCATCCCCTCCCTTCCCACCTCCATGTCGAAGCGATTCCTGATTCCCGATTCCCGATCCTCCGAAAAGGAAACGGCAATTCAGTTGCATCTAGAACTCTAATCTTGGCAGTCACTGGGATGAATGAGGATGATGATAATAGTGGTGATGAAGAAGGGAAGGAGGGGAGGAGGGGAGGAGGGGAGGGGGAAGGGAAGGGAAAGGAAGGGATGGGAGAGGGGAGGTGAGGGAAGAGGGGAGGAGAGGGGAGGTGAGGGAAGAGGGGAGGAGAGGGGAAAGGGGGAGGGTGGAGGGGGAAGGGGAAGGCCGGAGGAGGAGGAGGAGGAGGAGGAGGAGGAGGAAGAGGAAAAGGAGGAGAAGGAGGAGGGGTATAGGGGTAAAGGGAGAGGTGGGAGGAAGAGGAAGAGGAAGTGGGAAGGGAAGAAGGAGATGGAAGAAAGAGGAGAGGATGA
>BOPN01003592.1:42500-45000 GCA_017312705.2 Penaeus japonicus | reverse complement strand
AACAATGGGCAATAATAATAACAATAACAATAAATAAATAAATAAACAAATAAATAAATAATAATAATAATAACAATAATAACAACAATAACAACCCCGACAAAGACGACGCGTAAACAAAGAACAAGGGAGAAAATCAGAAAATCCTCGCACCTTTCTCGCCTGCTCCTTCCCTTCCCTCTGCCTCTCCCGACGGCCCTCCAGCCTCGCCTTCCTCACCTGCAAAGAAGAGAGAGAGAAAGGTCAGAATTAAACGCCGTGGGATAAGCCGGTGCCATAGGCCTATCTATCACAGGTGCCACTATTATACCGAGGACGAGAGACTAGACACCAAATGAAGGTCAAAGTTATAATTTCTTGCCTGTTTGCTCACTCGCTCGCTCGTTTTCTCTCTCTTTCTCTCTCTCTCTCTCTCTCTCTCTCTCTCTCTCTCTCTCTCTCTCTCTCTCTCTCACACACACACACACGCACACGCGCGCGCAAGATAAAGATAAAGTTAAATAGATAGACAGAGTGTCTCTGTATGTGTGTGTGCTAGTGTGTGCGTGCTAGTGTGTGTGTGCTTGTGTGTGCTAGTATGAGCTAGCGTGTGTGTGTGTGTGTGCTAGTGTGTGTGTGTGTGTGTGTGTGTGTGCTAGTGTGTGTGTGTGTGTGTGTGTGTGTGTGTGTGTGTGTGTGTGTGTGTGTGTGTGTGTGTGTGTGTGTGTGTGTGTGTGTGTGTGTGTGTGTGTGTGTGTGTGCGTGCGTGTACGTGCGTGTAGCCCTCGACAGACCGCCATACAAGGTCACAAGCTCTAAGGGACAAGGTCAGGCACATGAAGGTCAAGGGTCATGCGGCGAAGTTCATGGTCACTCGAGCTCGTTAAATGCCTAATGACGATGAGAGTGAAAAGGGAAAAGGAAATCATGATAATGAATGAGCGGAAGGGGGTAGAGGAAGCTGGTGTGGAGAAGAGGAAAGGAAGAAGGGAAGAAGGGAGGAAGGAGGGAGGGAACAGATGAAGAGGTGGAGATAGAGGGAGGGAGGGAGGAAGGGAAGAAGGGAGGAAGAGAGGAAGGAGGGAGGGAACAGATGAAGAGGTGGAGGAGATAGAGGGAGGGAGGGAAGGAGGGAGGGAGTGAGTGAGAAAGAGAGGGGAGGGGGCGAAAGGAGGAAGAGAGAAATAAATAAATAAAATAAAATAAAATATAATAACTGAACACTAAATAACAGAAATAGAAAATAATAAAAAGTATTATACTTCAAGAAAACTTGTTGATCAGACTTGACGTGCAGGACACTCAACAAAATCAAACATTTGCAAACTGCAACAGCAATCGATGTCCGTGGGCGTGCATTGCAAGGGGCGCTAAATGCAATATAAGAACCCCTTCGGAGACCTAAATTCCTTCACCATGGGGGGTAGGGTGGGGGGATAGGGGGACTTAGACAGGGGCGAGGGGAGCCAAGGATAAAGTGGAAGGGGGGGGGGGGGGAAGGGGGAAAAGGGAAATTTGATAACGGCCGACGAGTAGAGAGAGAGAGAGAGAGAGGGGAAAGAGCGGGAGATGGAAGAGATCGAAAGTGAAGGAAATAAAAAGAACAAAGACCATAATAATAGATAATGATGGCGGTAACGACATCATGATGATAAATAATAATAATAATAATAACAATAATAATAATAATAGCAAAATAATAATAACAACAACAATAATAGTAGTAATAACAGTAATAATAGTACCAATAATAACAACAGTAACAATAACTATAAATAGCATAATCTCCATTACAATGACTACAACCGTCATCATAAGCACAGGAAGAGTCCTCAGGCCATAAGATATCTACTGAACCTGCCACGTAACTCCGCAAAAAACCGAGGACCAAGTAGACTATCCCTTGATAGTCCCGATAGTCCCTCTCTTTAGCGTTGATTGACCGACCGTCCCCAGAGACTATTAGCTGGCGTGGAGACTACGTGGAGAGTTTTATGTAGGATGAGAACATATGTGAGACAATGAGGACAGGAGGAAACGTTTTACAGCTTTTGCAAGCTTGGTCGTTTGCTCAATCTCTCTCTCTCTCTCTCTCTCTCTCTCTCTCTCTCTCTCTCTCTCTCTCTCTCTCTCTCTCTCTCTCTGCCTCTCTCATACAGACCTACACACGCATATACACACAATATCTCCCTCTCTACCCTCCCTCCCCCCCCTCTCTCTCTCTGTCTCTCTCTGCCTCTCTCATACATACCTACACACACATATACACACATTATCTCCCTCCCTCCCCAACACACAAACAGAAACAAGTCAGAGACACAAACTTCCGCCAACTCATGGCATGTGGACAGATGGCCTGAAGAGATAATGGCTAGAGTTGAATGAAACTTTGCAAGAATTGAGAGAGAAAGAGAGAGAAAAAAACACCTCTCCCTCCCCATACCCGCCACGCCCCCCCCCCCTTTCATCCTCCCTATTCTTATCTTCCCACAACCTCCTACTTCCTCTCCTCTTTCCCTAG